>PNEQ01078003.1:0-45394 GCA_003012365.1 Medauroidea extradentata
ATGTTTACCTCTCTCGTATTTGTGAATTTCATTGTTGTTGATTAATTGAACGGTAAAAAAGTCCAATCAAAATGAGTTGAATAATGCCATCTTTATCTTCTTTCTTATTTTATGGTTATATTATACTTCAGTACACTGTAAATAATGGAAATTACCTGTTTCCCCTTATGTTATCGTATATTTATATGATTATTATGTTGTGGTCCATACCAAATAAACTGTACGTCCTGTAAACTTTTCATGGTTATCTTATGATTCAGTACACCAAACATAGTTGAAATAACCCTTCACCATTCAAGTTATTTAAAAAAAAAAAATGATTTGTCGACCAGTGTTATGTACCACGCCCTCTTAAGCCTTGACGAAACTGTATGCTTTAAGCTGCAGTTCAGTTGGTGCAAGTTAAGTTTGAAATAATGAGTTTAAACCTATCTATGTAGGACGTCCTTGCATGGATCTACTTATAAGTTACATCAACGTCAACACACGACTTGCATTCCATCAATGAACTGCGAAAAATTCTTTTTGCACTGGATCACATTTATTTTTGTTTCTTGCGTGTTAGCATAATAATTTAAATGATACTATCAAATATGAAATATTTCATAATACCTACTTTCGAAGTGTCACTTCAGCAGCATATAACTACCAGTTTTTTTTTTTTTTTTTTTTTTTCAGGTCTTCGGCAAAGTTAATTTTTACATTACGGGGGAAGGAAATACAATATGTAAACTGTAGAAGTTATTTTTTCTTTTCAGTCAACCATTCGTTAGCTACCGCTCACTGTTAATTAAATACATTACGAACCATGAGTGTAACCTTTGCGATACTTATGGTTCAAATTTCTGCACCTATTTCTATTATTGTGTTCTTCGAATCCGGTTGGAATTTTCTTAAATACGGCAGTTTAATAAAGGTTGTTTTTAGCCATTCTGAGAGTCTTGAAAATCGTGTTTCCAATAAGCGATCCTAACTTTTAACCTGACAGAAACATTGTTTGAAATGTGTTTTCATTTCATAGATGGGGCCGCGATGGTCGAGGGGTCAGGCCTCTCGCCTCCCACCTAGGCGATCTGAGTCGGTCCCCGGATATCCGCATGTGGAAATCGTGCCGGACGATGCTGTTGGTCGGCGGGTTTACTCGGGGATCTCCCGTTTCCTCGCCTTTTCATTCCGGCGCTGCTGCATACTCGCCTCATGTCACCCCACACCACTCATCAACGCTGACCAAAATCTCTCACTGTTATAGACGTACAAGCGTAATGCGCGTTGAGATGTTTCTTCCAAATACGATAGTTTGTAACTCGCTGCAATGGGTTTCAAGCGCAGGTAGACAGAAACCGTAACCGAGAATTATATCAATGATTAGAGCCACGATTTTGTCACGAAAAGTTTTACGCGCCATTTCGTTTTAATGCCTCACGTGCTTATCGGCAGCTCTGCTTCACGGTTATTGGCAGCGTGCGTTTGCTCAGACACGTCTCTCATTTGTCTGCACCAATCAGAGTAAGAACATTGTAGAACCATACGTCTGTGATTTGCCAGTATAATACCAAGAAAATTGAGAGTTAAATCATCCAATCACTGGCCATGAAGCGGAGCTGCTGATCTGTACGTAAGATATTGAAACCAATTTATGCAAATCATGGCAGTTCTCAATGATTTATGCTATATATATAAAGGACTAGCCACGAGAAAATTAGGAACAAAATAAACAATACACACGCCAAGGACGCCAGAGACGGCCGTAGTCAACAAACATACAAATAATTACGAAATACACCGCCGAAAGAAAAGTATTGTTGTAGTTACGATACTTCTGTTAAAACAGGGACAACAGTCCTGTTAGGTTGCCGGTACTGTCTGGATTGTTCCTACAAGAACCTGTTCTGTAAAAGAAAGATGAAAGATGTTTACTCAATCTTCATAAAAGATTGTTGGGGGAACACTTCAGAAACCAACAACCTAACAGGACTGTTGACCCTATTTTAACAGAAATATGGTAACTGCAAGAATACTTGTATTTCAGTGCAGGAATATAATCGGCATAGGAGAAACGAAAGAAACAAAAAAGGAAGTTCCCTTTACATTGTATGGTTTCCTTTACGCAGGCTGTCCTGAAACAACCGCATGATAAGCACCCTTCACGAATCTTGGGCTAAATTGGAAGCGCAAATGATGACAAAACGTTGTAAGACGACATTTTACATTCATAATCTGGTAACACAGCACTGTAGTTAGTCCCTTCTTGCGCTCAACAGATATATTAACCTCTTACTACTAGTTTAACCTGCACGTTATGGGCACAGGTTAAAATTCAGAGTAGTCTAAACTCCAAACACGTTTACTTGACGTAACATACATAAAGTAATGCTAGAACGTGGAGCGCAAAAGGCAGGGGGTAGCCATGTCGTATACAGCCCAGGCAAACACTTGAAGTCAGTATATTGGTGCCCTTGTTGCTTGAACGTTGATACACGTGGTCACTGTAGCCCATAAACATTGTTTCCGCCATAAGAGCTAATGTATTTTACTCGAAGTTTGAAGAGCAATAGAGTAAAATATATTTATCGAATAGCAGATGTGCCGTGCTTATTTCCGTCTACGTTGATTGGAGAGCAAAATTTAGAAATAAAATTAAAACTCTACAACATGATTGCGTTTTGAAACATATTTCGGTGAGTACCGACATCGCCTACTGTTTGTGCATGGAAACCAATTGTTGAACTAACTTAATACATTTATGCTAGTTTCTGCTATTTATTTAACCTTTTGTGTGCAAATTTGTTCATTTTATTGCTATTATACTCCATCCATTCTAAGGTTGCAGCTAATTCATGCAAGTGAATGACAATAAAATTTTTGTACAGCGTACATTTCGTTTGAAATATTGGGAAAAATATAAGGTAACTGTATTAGGCTCACTCACAATGCGAGGAATCAAAATAAAATTAAAATGCTTTGATTTATTTCGTTAGCAATTATTATTTCTGCTGCAACCTTAGGCTGGATAGAGTATAGCAAGCAGTTGCACATCGTCAGTGACGTACATATGCGTAAATAAACAGTGGCCGTATTTTCAGGTTAGTTCACAAGGTTTACCTACATAAACAATTATTTAACCACATAATTTACACTACGCAAATTATAAAACATGGCTTTTTTACTCACGAAATGTAACAGTAGCAGATGTATTTCACGTACCTGTTCTATCGTCACACCCGGATGCAACGCAAGTAACCGTTTTCATTCAAATCTGTTTGTTCTACGGTGAAAACCTTACTCGATCTACTCGATGCTGTGTGTTGGTCAACAAAAACTACTTGTTCGCGCAAAACCGGCCTATATACGTCGACTTCATGGAAGTCCCACCATGCCATCTCCTGTATACTCCTACCTCCTTGGCAATGGGTATTTTCGCAGTGCAGTGTTACCACATTGTGCAAGTAAAATGTCATCTTACAACATTTTTCCACTTACATTATTGTCTCCAATTTAGCCCAGTATTGGCGTGGTGTGCTTATGCGGTTGTTCCTGGACATCTTGTAAACCGACTGTATTCCTATTTCGGAATTATTTGTATGTTTGTTGACTACAGCTATTGGCGTTCTTGACGTGTTTGTTGTTTCTTTTGTTGCTCTTTTTTTTGTGGTTATTAGTCCTCTTATGTAACCATATATCACGTTCTTCACTTCATGAACGACTGACGAAAAGACAGTTGAAGCAAACTAAAAAATGACGAAAAACCAATAAAATTCAATGATGCTCAATAAATAAATTATTCATTACCATCATCGTTTAAGAAATCATTGAAAAAAATTTGTCAAAGATTAAATTACAAAAATTCTCCAGAACATAATGTGCAAGTTTTTTTTTTTTTTTTTCCGCGAGACGTATCACGTAACTGTGCGAGGTGGCGTGGTGGTGAGGTAATACGAGATAGTTACAAGATAGTAATAGCGCCTGTTTTCATTCTTGAACTGGCAATCCTGATTTCGATTTTTAATTGTTTTGCGAAGCCATTTCACAAACCTGTCCTAGACAAGAAAACATTTGAGGACATTATTATAACGAAAACCCCTTACTGCCCCTTGTATCATATATGATACATGATATTTCATATTTATTAAATTAACTTTCATCGCAAAATAAATGCAATATGGCGGCATTTGTATAATCTTGAATCTGTACAAAATAATTTGGTGCATAGTTATAGCTCATTTTGGATTGTTGTACAACATCTATGGTGAATTGTTTCTTCCACAGTCATCTTATTTACTTGTATTGAAAGTATGACATCTTTGAACAATAATTTTCAAGGTAAGACAATTTACTTTTACTGTTTAAAATTACGGAGGTAGTTGTTTGTGCCTTGTATTTTCTTTCAAAATTCCTAGATTGTTTAAATTATTGATATTTTGTTTATTATATTCATTTTTATGAGCGTATCAAATGTGACACATTGGGCAGCAACATCATTTCCAGATTTTTTAGGTTATAAATGCTTTTTGCAAATAAATATTTGTGACCATCAATTTTTCTAAATATTTATTTGCAGTTTTAATGTCAAATTATTTATTATCTGAACTGTGTGCTGTTAACTACAATAAAAATTATTACTTCAATATAAAACCAATACAATGTCAGAAAGAAAACAGATCACTGTTGAGGATTATTGAATAACACTAAATAACAATAAATTATTTTATTTTCAGATGAGTGAAATAACGTCTGATATACCATATGAGAGTGAAGATGAAGATCTGGAAAATAGTGATGATGATCCAGACTGGTTGCCTAATAATAGAGACAAAAACAGAAGACTATCAGAAGTTGTGGCACCACTTGATGAAGATACAGGCAAGTACAGTTATGTTAATTTTGTTACTTTTTATACTATTTTTGGTTGTAGCAGCTAAATAAATTAGGCATGTATGTTGATCCTTCTCAGATGAGGAGTCCAGTGATGACGTCTGCCGTAATCCACAGCCTGGTTTGGGAAGTCGGCAATCTCCAGCAACACGATGGCATGATGTTCAAGGTAACAACAGCGAGAAACCTCCACCCATTTGGGAACACACGCCAGTAGTGTCTCAGTCTTTACAATCAAGTATAGACTACTTCAGAAACGTCTTTGATAATAACCTTCTTGGTTTCATTGCTGATCAATCTAATTTGTACAGCATTCAAAGAGATGCAAATAAGCCTCTGAACACAAATACAAATGATCTAGAACAGTTTATAGGCCTTTGTATTTACATGTCTATCTATGGTCTTCCAAGGTCACTTTTATATTGGGTTGCAAAAACAAACGTAGAGAAAATTTAGAGTGTAATGCCACGAAATAGATGGGAACAGTTGGAAAAACTCGCTTCACTTCAATGATAACGCCAATATTCCTGCAAGAGATGATCCAAACAGGGACAGATTATTCAAAATCCGCCCTCTTGTTGATTCATTGAAACGAACTTTCAATGACTTACCCCTAGATGACCAACAGCTGTGTGTAGATGAGCAGATTATACCTTTCAAAGGTAAAAGCTCATTGAATCAGTACACTCCCAATAAACCCCATAAGTGGGGGTACAAACTGTTTGCTCTGTGTGACTCACGTGCAATTTTACATGACTTTTAAATTTACTCAGGTAAAATTGTACCCTTGCCCAATCTTCCAGAATTAGGTGCAAGTTCAAATGTGGTGTTGAATTCGACTCAAATAGTACCGAATGATGAAAATTATTTAGTGTACTTTGATAATTGGTTTGCTTCACCTGGACTTTTCGTTGCCTTAGCCAACAAAGGAGTCGGAGCACTAGGCACAGTTCGGCTAAGTAGATTTCGTGGAGTAGTATATACTCCTGACAAAGATTTGAAGAAAAGAGGCAGAGGAAGTTTTGAGGAGAAAGAGACAACAATAGAAGGAATCGATCTTAGAGCTGTCAAGTGGTTTGATAACAGAGCAGTTACTCGCGTTTCCACATTTGATTCTGCTGAGCCTGAAGATATGGTGACTCGCTATGAAGCAAAGTTACATATTGAAATAAGAGTTCCTCGTCCAAGAATCGTGAAAACCTACAACCAGTTTATGGGTGGTGTCGATCTCTTGGATTCCCTCATTGCGTACTACAGAATTAGGATCCGATCAAAGAAGTATTACTTGAGGTTTTTCTTTTATTTTGTGGATTTAGTTATTGTTACATCATGGTTGTTGTACCGCAGAGATTGCGAAGCGCATGGGATTGACAAGAAGCTCGTACCAGACCTACTAGAATTCAAGGCAGATGTGGCTGAATCGCTGTGTAAAGAAGGAAAGGACATGAAGAAGAGAGGAAGACCAATAACATCTGGCAACGGGGTTGACAAAATGTTTCACTCAAAAAAGAAGAGAGGCCAGACAGCTGCAATTCCAAACTTTGAAACAAGGCGGGATAGCATTGGGCATTGGCCATCTTTCTCAGAGAAGAGGCAACGATGTAAATATCCAACATGTAAACATTTGTCAATTGTTGTATGTACTAAGTGTTCAGTGAATTTATGTTTTTCGCAGGGACGTAACTGTTTTGTTGAATTCCACATGTAAAATATGTCATTGTTACAGTGTACATATACCTAATTTGTAAGAATGTTTACATCTGTTTAGTTGAGAAAGTACGAAATATTGTATAGGCGTGTGTTTATCGACTTAAAATGTCATGAAAATAGTAGCGCTGTAACAGTACTTTGGTTGTAATTTTTTTTTTTTTTCGAAAATTCAAATATTGAATGTAATGGTAGTTGCATATTTCCAACTCTCGTTGTGTATAGGAATTTTACATTCAATTTTATTTATAATGATAGTGAAACTTGTCAAATGTTATGTATACCAATTTATGTTTCTAACGGGACAAAACAGATTTTATGTAAAATTTGTATGTTCCTATTTGTTAATTTATTCACTTCAATGATTTAGAAAAATAAGTTGATAGTTGAATAACAGAGCATTTCGTAACACTTTCAGAATTTGCTGAATTAGTTCTAAGAAATGTAATAATGCATACCATACTGTAGAAATTCAATATTTTAGCAGCTGTTCTGTAAATATTATAACTCGTACCATGAATAACAGCTTGTGTAATTAAATGCTTATTACAGCTAGTGAAATTTTGTAAAATATAATTTTATAATTATCTCTCAGTTTCCCTATGTATCAAATATGGTACATACCTTAAATGTCTATAAAAAGGAACCCACTGCCCAATGTATCGCATGTGATAGAAACTTAAAAATAATATTAAAACTAATAAAAAAATTATGAAAAAATTTGTGTAATTTGTTTAGTGCCTGAAGATAAATAAAACCACACAAAATATTTTTTTTCGAAGTTTTAATACATCTGGGCAGTAAAGGGGAGTTCACCAAAAATTTTAATTATTTTAATAGTTTTTATGTTTGCACGATAGCCTATATGGTTTGTTGTGTAGACATAAATTATGACAATTTTTACGATAATGAAAATTTTTGTAGCTTGCATAGTTTTTGTATAATGGCATGTAAAAGTCTAAATTTGCATAGAAGGGTTTTATACACGAAAACAAACCAACTGACTTACAAAAATGAAATAATTCACACTGAAAAACATTGTAACAGGCTCCGTCAAGATATGTGGTCTATTAAAAAAACCGCATAATTTTTTTTAAATTGTCGATTTTTAAGTTCAATTAAGTTATTTTTTAATACAAAATTAATTCAATGAGGTTTTAAAATACATACCTTTGACTGTTATTCAGCATGAATTATTTCATTTTCATACGTCAGTTTTTTACCTCTTGTACAAAACCGTACCACGCAAATTTGGACTTCAAGATACCATTACATAAAATTTAAAAATTGTTATTACTGAAAAAAATTTTAGTCAAAATGTATGTCTACAAAACAAACAATGTCTCATACAAATATATAAAAAAATACTACAACTATTAAAAGTTTGTTGAAATCCCCCCTTAAAAGAATCACACTGAAAAAAGAGTATTGTTGTAGGTACCATACTTACATTAAAATCAGGACAACAAAACAGTTTGGTTGTCGGTTCTATGTGAACGGTTCCTTCAACAATATGTTCTGTAGAAGAAATAAAGCACCTTGTTGCATTTACACACCAGATGGTAACTTCTACAGAGTAGATTGTTGAAGGAACTGTCCAGATGGTACCGACAAACAAACTGTTTTGTGGTCACTATTCTAACAGAAGTATGGTAACTTCAACATTACTTTTTTTTTTTTTTCAGTGCATGCGCTTTGGCAAAAGACTTTTCGAACCCATCCAAATGGCTAAAAATGGAATTTTCTCACAGATGCGTCACTGATTTAGGTTGATACGAACCTAAGGTAACTACAATGAACCTTAGTACAGATGTTCCAGCAATATAAATGACAAGGTATCCACTTAAAAGTCCCATAGTTTCAGCGTTACGACACCGCCTGCACATAGGAGCTACGTGGTATTGGATACGCTCTTTAAGGTAGTTCTTATCGCTCCTTTGCCTATACGCCTTCAACGTGCCTCACTTACCTCCCAGTATTACTTTATTTTCTCCAGTGGTCTAGTAACTTCACAGGTTTCGAACCTGAAATATTTTCTTAGGTTGAAGTATAATTGCTATTAAATATAACTATCCAATTTCTAGTGTATTTTACTTTTCTGGAGACAGTGAGACATTTAAGTACTAACATCCCTTCTAAAACGGCACAATAATCCTATCAAAGTCTGTACAGGAAAATAAAACTGCACTGTTATTTATGAAGACGCTGCGACCATAAAGATTGAACGGGAAGGTTTTGAAATACACAGTCTCAAGATTCACTCTTCGACCACAGCTGCGTATAGTTGTGTGGATACTGTAAAATAAAAGACTGCACTTTGATTCATGACATTCTAAATAGGAAGGACCCTCAATGGGGCGAAAAGAAAGAATATTAAAATAATTTTACAGTTGGGCATATACCAGGTCGGCAGAGAGGGCAGGAGATAAAAAAAAAGGTAAAACCTTCTTTAGGAGAAACATTAAATTTCTAGGGCTGGTACTAAACTTCACGGAGTAGGCTAGAAGTTTCCTCATTAAACGTCGGCTCGAATCTTAAAAGTAATTCCACAGAAACGAATGCGGCAGGGCGTCGTTACCCTAGCTTCCAACCGCGCCGCAGCAACGGAATGCTTTATGGGGTTTTGAGTAAGGTTAGTTCGTAGAAAAATTTAAAATATTTACACTTGTTTCGGTTTCCTCGGAGGAAGAACACGTTAAAGCTCACTCGCTTTCAACAATGTGCCTTTATAATCCTTAATTTCCTTACATTATCTGTTTGAAGTAATTCTATCCGCCTCGTATAAAACACGTCCATATACATACATACATACACACACGTGTGTGTGTGAATTAGTCACTCTACTGCAAAACTGCGGCAAATAAATGTTCAACGACAGATTTAGTTTAAGCTTGCACTTGTAAGTTTAATTTTATTTTGAGATTTTCATCTTGGTATAACATTTAACATAGTATATTTATTGTAATTGTTTTAGTCTCCATATATATATATATATATATATATATATATATATATATATATATATATATATATATATATTATTCTTATAGTGTGATATTAAATGAATATACTTGTGTGAATGTGTTGTAGTGCGTGTGAGCTTTTTCTGTGATAACATATTGCACTGGTAAAATACAGAACACTGATAAAACTAATATACACAGAGAACACGTAATTGGAAGTAGCAAAGAAAAAAAAATTTAATAAAATAAAAATGAATTTAGCGAAAAATAGGTGCTATTTCCTACACTGTAAAGAAAATTTGTGAAAGTTTACCATTAAGTACTGCTCTCAACCAGATACAACAAAACATATTCACAGCACTCACAAAAGCTTAAAAATGAAATGAGAGTTGTAGAAACTGTAGTTAAAGGTCTATTGAGAAAAAAAAATCTTAATTTAATCTTGCACGGCTATTACATTAAAATTTGCTCAGTCGGTCGAATTTAAGTCTCTATGAAATTATCTCAGACCTCTGGTTAGGCCTAGGTTCTCCTAAATTAATTACCAAAAATGTAGAAAAATTACTATATCACTGTGAACGTTATTAAATATTGTTGGAGTCTAAATCAATAAAATTTTAGACGTTTACACTAAGAGAGTTCATAGAAGTTAGAGGCCGTTTGCACACGCACCGACTTTTTCCGGTGCCGACCCCGGTATCGGCACCGACACCGTGGGCCGTTTGCACACGCACCGGCTTTTTCCGGTACCGATCCCACTCGCCGGCGTAGCCGGAGACGGAGAGCAGTTTCAATCGCGACATCGTGCGAAAAACATGGCTCCTATGTTTAACAGAAGATTTGTTCTGATATGTCTGCTTCATCTTCGTCGTAAACATCGGCGCGATAGTAATCATTGGTAGCTGCACGATATATGAAGGGCAGAAGTACGAGAAACTTGAAAGTGATGAAAACAAGTCTTATAATTATTTCAGAATGAGCACATCAACATTTACATACTTAGTGGAGAGGTTATCCGTCAGCATTAAAATGTAGAATACAGTCATGGGAATGTGCATTCCAGCAAAAGAAATGCTTGCAGTGACGGTAAGATAAGTTACGTTTTTTATTGCCAAATATAAGCCTACAATAAACATATTTCTAGCATGCACTAATAAGAATTGCTTTCATAAGTAATACAAAGGGTAAGTGCAGTAAAATTTATAAGTAAGGGAAACTAAATTTCGTAGTTTTGTAATAATGTAAAGCATCTACGAAGATGTTTACATTGACATATTATCCAATAATATTAAATTGAAAGATTTTTAGGCATATTAATACAAATATTAGTAACGTATGAAAATGAATAACTCAGTGAATAGCACATTAAAAAAGTCGTTGCTGTCCAGCACAGTTGACACTTGGTACACTGTGAGAAAGAAATTGTTCACATAACAAAATATATTTGTTTGAGGAATATGTGTTTTACTGAAACATGCGATGTTTCACTTAAAAACGCCTTGTTTACAAAAAACATACAAATTTTTTTACTGAAACCAGGTAATATGGTTGAACATATTTGTTTCAGTTAAACAATATTTTGTTGGGATAACCAAGTCGCAGTTAGTTGTCTCAGTCTATATTTGTGGCAATAAACTGTATTTTCACTTGAAACATTCGTTGTTGTTTCTCTTAAAAAACAAATGTAGTTTGGTTAGCGCAAACATTTGTGATCAAACATATCATTCGGTTCTACCAAATATATACTTGTTTCGCCGTATACGTACTTAACATTTGTTTGCGTGAAAGATGTAATATCATTGTTGTGTTAAACAAACAGTTGTTTGTATAACGTGATCAAGATGTCGGACACACTGGCAACTTATTCGTTTTGGTTAGTTATGTTCTTGTTTCATTCAATATATAATTTCGTTAAAATGTGGTTATTAATAATAAACAATGTAACAAACGCAACCCATTAATTTTCTATGGTTTAATAAACACATACCCAATTTTGTTAACTTTCCCTGGTATATCATCAGAACCCAATTTTTGTTCAGTAGTTCTGCTGGTCTAGTGGTTAAGGTAATAGACTTCTAACTTTAGGTTTTCGGGTTCAAATCCCACCTCTGCCAAGAAATTTTACTTTGTATAAAAACATGGGGTACATGATTAGAAATGTGAATAGTATCTCCGAAATAGGAAAATCGGCGGATAATTAATACATTTTCTATTTTAAACAACCAGAAAATGGCAGGATTGTTACCTAAAATATTCTTATTGTTTCACTCAAACAAATTCAGCTTGGTAAGCACAAACATATTTCACCAAACATATTATTTAGTTCTACCAAATGTATATTTGTTCTGCCATATATGAATGTACCATTTGTTTGAGGGAAACCGATTATATTTTATAGTACCTTTTTTCTTTCTCAGTGTATACGTGACGCAGCTTCTGTATCGCACGGTTGAGGCATGTACGAGGTGGAGGCATAGCTATCAGATGGCGAAGTACTAGGTGGAGGAGGAGAGGGAAACAACGGTGGAGAAACTTGGTTTGACGTACGCCGCCTAACATCTCGTAACAGACTCAGGACGCCCATTCTGAAGTCCAGTTTGTCATCTTCATTAAGTTTTTTCACAGTTGGAAGAAGAGAAAAGAAGAAAGCCTCGTCTTCATCAAGCTGTGAAGTTTTTAACGATTTCAGGATTTCCCTATCAATGTCATCCTTGAGTACTTTTCTTTTCTTATTTGTAGCATCAGTAGTATGTGATGGTGCAAGTGATGTGACAGCGTCAACTTCCATTTCTGACGTACAAGTTTCAGCCAATAACTCGGAACTACAGATACTCGTCGCTGTATCATCCTTTTCCACCACCGCCAAAAGAAACTGCAAGTTTTTAGCAAATAAATAATCTTTAGTTGTATTTTGGCCAGACTTCTTTTTCAACGACTTCACAAAAGCATCCCTGACGTTTTGCCATTTTGTCTGGAACAGTTGAGCTGAAACAAACACGTTTAATGTCTAACTAAACAAAATTATATTTCTTGGATATCATTATACAAATTTTACGTTATACACACTTAATAAATCAGCTGTGCAATATGTATTTTCTGTATAGATCAAATAATCGCACGTAGGACTATGAGTCTGAATAAAATATAAATTGTATAAAAATAAGTAAGATATTATTGTAAAAAAATATTTTCATTTGGTCACACACGCTGCTCATTGAGGCACATCTCATTAAGAAACAAAAAACTAAGTTCATCACTATTTAATTTTTTTTTCTGTGTGATTTTAAATACCTGGCCACTGGATAAACTTTCACAGATCTTCACTATGCCTACAGACTAGGAATACCGACCATAGCAAAACTTGTGAAGAATGTTTGCTGTGCTTTGTGGGAGATTCTGAAGGAAGAACAGCTTCCTTTGCCAACGGAGCAGCATTGGCGTGATATAAGTGAAGGTTTCAGGAAATTAGCACATTATCCTAACTGCATAGGAGCAGTCGACGGTAAACATGTACGAGTGTGCAAATTTCCAGGTAGGGGTTCCATGAACTTAAACTATAAGAAGTATTTTTCTATTGTTTTAATGGCTATAGTAGACAGTAATTATCGCTTTACTTATGTGTACATAGGAGCGTACGGTAAAGACTGCGACTCATCAGTATTTAAAAACACAGTTTTCTATCAACTGATGACTCAAGGGAAACTAAATATACCCCCGCCAAGTCCCTTACATGAAAGCAGTACGCAGAATTTTCCATTTGTGTTAGTTGCTGATGAAGAATTTTCGTTAACAGATCATGTTATGAGGCCGTATGGAGGACACAATCTCAGTCATACGAAAAGAATTTTTAACTACCGATTATGTAGAGCACGGCGGTATGTTGAGTGCGGTTTCGGGATTCTAAGTAACAAGTGGAGAATATTCCACAGGGCAATGAACGTGTCAAAGCAATTGGCTAAAGACATTGTAAAAGCGTGCATAATTCTCCACAATTTAGTACGAGAAAGGGATGGCTCTCAAGAGGAACTTTTCACAGGACCAGGTTTCTTAAATGTGGCTGCCGCTCCATGTGACAGGCCCTTAACAAATGCTAATGCTGTAAGAGATGGTTTTGCGGATTTTTTTATCAGCCCTTTACGAGCCTTGCCGTGGCAGAATAACAAAATATAAACATTTGAATCGTTTCGCATAACAGTTGCGTCATTACGTAGACATGCCGGAATACAACATTGTTCAATTTTGTTTATAATAGAATGAATGCAGTTACAAAGCTTTCACATATATAGCCTGTTTAGAATTAACGTAACATTTTGAAAGCCCCGCTGAAATTCTATTTTCAGCCCGTTCGCATCTTTCCGCGGCATGTAAATGTAAACGCAGCGTAGTACCGCTATGCCATCTATCGGCAGTACAGGAACTACGTCCGTGAAGCGCTCAACGGACTTGTACTTCAACGCGAACTGAATAAAATGCAACAATAAGAAAAGAAGTACCGGTAAATAATTTCACAAATATAAGTTTTAAATTATCTAGAACACAAGAAAACTATTTCACTTAACACCGTCGTTATTGTTGAAACATGTGTTGAAACAGCTAATGATTTTTTTTTTTCAAAAGTTCTTTCAAAAAATGTTAAGTTTATTCTGAACGCACTGTAGATGCCTATGATGTTCATACTTAAATAAATAAGGCAGAGGGTGCGTGTTGTACGGGACGCTGAACAACGATGTGTTTTCCATACGTGTCTATTTCAGTTCAAATTTAAGAACACTATTGAAATATATGTTATTTCAACTAGGTAACGAAAACCACGATGATGCGTCACAATTATGCAAACATTCTGAAAAATATAACATAACAATGTCAAGGGATGTAAAGGAGATACATAATTATAGAAAGGAATGCATAAAAACTTTTCTAGCTGCATTGTTATATGCTAATTGTCTCAAGCTATACAAAATATTAAATATTTCAGTAAGCATCGAGTACTACTATTATAAAATTCTCACTTGCATGATCTATACTTCCTTTACCACATGTGTGATTATAATGTACTGTATATTAATATACTTACGTCTGTATACGTTTACATAAACCAAACTGAAATAAATTGTAATTGTTTACTTGTTTTTCTTTGTTCTTTATTCTCCATTTCGTTGTAGTTCGCTTCAAGGAAACAAAAAACTTCTGCCCACGGCTTCTGCTTTTCAACACGGTCTTTAAAACATTGTGCATTTTTGTTCCACAAACAGGGCCGACAACACAACGCTGCCGGCAGCCGGTCCCCGACATTTGCCGTGCCGGACAGCGTGTGCAAGCACCTCATATACCAAGACTGACTCGCGCGACGTCCGGATTTTCCCGGTGCGTGTGCAAGTGGCCTAGGCTCGTAAGCGTCTGTCTTACGCGTTATCCCTCGCAGTCTTCAAGTTCACTCAGAAACTAAATTAAAATTTATATTGTATTGCCTCTTCTGAAACTGGCAAACTTTTAGCACGACTTCTTGGACCTAGGATCCGCTCCAATAGATCCCTAAAAATTACGATGACGGCAGGATCGGCCTGCCGCGGGACGACATGCCCTAGGAGCTTTCCAAGAAGAAGTGACGCTTACTTCAAACTCGGTTGAGGCACTCGCGAAAGAGAAAATATAACAATTACTCTTACTAAGAGAAACGAAAAATTTAGTATAGTTACTGATCACAGTAACCAAGGTTTTCTTTAACTTCCGTGCGTCATAGTACACTGATAAATACATAAACACAAAACAATATTACATGAAATATTTAAAATTGAAATTATTAAAATTTGACAATTCTTTTGCTGAAAATTATGATTTTAAATATATAAAATATGACTTTAAATTAAATTTAGCATCAATCACAAAAGAAATTTATAAAGTTCATCAAATAAATTAATTATATAAATTATGAATATTTAATTTAGGAAAACAATTAATTTAAAATGTAGGCGGAGTACTGTAGACATACATTATTTAACTGAGAAATAGTCTTAGTATTTTATTCATCCGGAATAAACACAATGATACAGATATAGGCCCTACGAAACAACGTAAATACACTTTTTTTTACTGACGTATGTAAAAACAAATATGTTTAATGCATTACACACGCTTGTTCAGTAATAAAATGTCACTGTAAGTATTCCTTAAAAGAAAATTCCAGATGTAAAATGATGATTCAACAAACTAAATGATGATTCAACAAACTATCAACCTCTTCGGCTAAAAAAAGAAAAACATAGAACTTGGCGTAAATATTATTCTTTAAGAAATCTTTAGTAATAATGTTATCATTTATAATATAAATTATTTATTGTATACTTAAACACTTAGACGAAAATGTAAGTGACAAAATGTTACACGGCGACATTTTACGTGCACAATCAAAAACACCGCACGTAGAAAAGTTGCATATTGCGCTCCTAGTTCAGGTATTGTTTTATGTATATTACGTCGAGTACACGTATAATCAGAGATTGTGCTTCGTAAGTTTAATGATCAACTTTATAATACTATTGTTACTGCTCATGCTTTCGTTATAACTTTCTTCATAATAATACCAACTATAATTTGGGGGGGGGGGGAGCGTTTACTTACTCTTAAGGCGCCGCTTTTTAGTTTTGCAGTGGTTTCGAAAATGTTTTTAACGCAAATTAATGCATGTATCGAAAATTAATTAGGGCAGTTTTAACACTTATATATCATGGTTTGTATCTGAATTTTTCTCTTGCAATACGCCAAACGGATTTTTAGATTTCTGCCCCTGAAATAGCACATATTTTGTTGTCAAAATAAGCCAAAATTAAACAAAATAATTTTTTAAGCAAACGATACATTATTTTTAAAAATAATACTCTGTCGAAATTGTGTAACGTATGACTGTACACAATCTCAAATTTTTTCAAAGCATTTGGTTAAAAGATATTTGAGTTGCTTGCAATTGTTTGAAATAAATGGAAGACCATGGCCTCAAGAACCCTGTACAGCTAGGAGTAGATGCCGCGTTTGAAGTACGGAAACAAGCGATAAGAGCTAGACTGACTCGTGCATCAACAACTATATCGCCTTTATGCGCGGCGCACGAAAACGACGTGCATTGTTTCGGAAGTTGGCTTATTTCTATTGGACTTTAAGCGACGACCTTACTTTTTATGTACGGAAAGTGCGTCAGTTTTAGAATTTTTTTAAAATTCAAATAATTTTTATTCTTTAATTTTATGAGCATGTCATTGTAGCCTGCAATGTCTTTATCCACTGTGATTTTTTTGAGTTTGGTATATCAGTTGGTTTTAGTGTAGTCGTTAAAACGGAAACATGCAAAATATGACTTTAACAAGCCGTTACGCGAAAACTATGAGAGATAAAAAAATTTCTTAAGAGCCGAATTTAGTCACATTTTGTGTCTAAAATAATAATAAAAATATCTTGTACAAATAAAAAATAAAAAAATGGCGATGAAATTTGCGGTAGACCGCGCCCTTAAGTGCACGAGGTTCCGGCGTCGGAGATTGTGCCTCAGAAGTTCGTAAGACTGAAAACGATTTTGTTTGAAACACGTTGGCTAAAACTATTGTCTTGGATTGCTATTGTTTAATTTTCGCAAATTGTCTTCAAGAAACCGACAGTTATAGGTGCATGCATTTAGCGTTGAAGTCTGTACCACGCCCTCTTAACAAAGGACCTGTAACGGGTAGGCCTATACGCAGGTATAACGTTCATCGACTGCTATTCCTAAGCAAGCATCACTCACGTATGTTCATCAGTTTTCGAATAAACTCGTATCAGGAAAAGCTAAGGTTAATTCTACTACAGGATGGAAGGAAATGTTTTTTTTTTTGTATGGGAGAAAATTTCTGCCGCTAGTTTCGCTGCTATCGCTAAGGGACCAGGAAAATACGAAACTGTATTAAAACAACATTTAAATAAGTTTGGAAATGAAAGAAGTCATTTTACTTAATTTTAAAATGAAAATAAACAAATTTAGCGTTTTATATCGTACAATTTATGTAACTTAAAATTCAGGAAAGCTCTGTGATTGATCAGTCTGCACCCATACTGATACCAGCGCTCAAGTGGCAGAAATGTTTCCTGTGCCTAACTTTTAACGTTGATCTATCTAACCTGTAGTAAAAATAATCTAAGCAAAGCTTCTCACACCGCTCGGCATCTTGTGCAGGCGTCAGGGCGGTAATTCCCAGATTTATTGATTTTATGATAACCTAACTAACTTGTATCGCTTAATTTTGAAATTGAGAGCCAGTAGTGACATAAATCATCACTTAACAGAATTTTTTTAAGATTAAGGGCATGGTCTACATCAATTCCCAACGGCATGTTTTTATTTATGTATTTGTAACAGAGGTTTTTTCTTATTTTATACATAAATAGCGGCTAGATTTTTCTCTTATGAAATTATTTATCTCTCATAGTTTTCACTAATGACTCATAAACGTCAAAATTTGCATTTAACATATTTATGTACGCCACTAATACCAACTGACATAGGCATACAAAACAGAAAAAATTACAGCGAATAACGTTGTTGGTGGCTACAACGTCTCCAATTAAAAACAAAAATTAATTAATGTATAAAAAAATTTTGTTTTTAAATATTTTTGGAAATTTTTATACTTTAATTTTACAGCATCGTTATATACTGTACTTTTTTTTCAGTTTGATATGTCAGTTGGTTTTAGTGCTGGCGTACATAAATAAAACCGTAGAATGCAAATTCTGACGTTTACGAGCGATTAAGCAAAAACTACGAGAGATAAAATTTTTCATAAGGACAAAATTTAGTCACAATTTATGCTTAAAACAAGAAAGAAACACCTGGCACAAAAATAAAAATAAGACGTCGGAAATTGATGTAAACCGCGCCCTTAAGGGCACGATATTGCAGACAATTGCAAATAATTCTAATATATTTTAACCGAAAAAAAAAAAAAATTGACACTGTGTGCAGTCATACGATACACAATTTCGCCAGAGCGTTTTTTAAAAATAATGTACAGTTTGCAAGCAAAACAGTTATTGCTTCATTTTTGCTTATTTTGACCAAAAATATGTGATATTTCAAGGGCGAAAATCTAAAAATCCGTTTGGCGTATTGTAACAGAAAAATTCAGATACAAACGAAGGTTTATAAGTGTTAAAACTTTAAGATAGAATTATTTCGAAACCGCTGCAAAACTAAAGGGTGAGGCCTGATACCTAAATTTACTGTAATCTGTAAATAATTAGTATTTTCAAATTATTATTACACACGTTAAAACAGAAAAAATTTGTTAACAAAGGTAATCTTAAAATTACTAAACACATTCTCTACTTCTTACTTACCTTTCTGTTAATTTAATTAGAATAACATTTATTTTAAGAAGAAATTTAATTAAAAACGCGATTTAAATGAAACTTTTCCCTTTAAAGGTTGTGTTTGTAGGCCTATGTGCGAGACTAAAATCGATGAGACGCTACGTGCGACGCCGGCCGGCGCATGTATTTTAATATCGCCTTTACGCTCTTCAATCCCAACATCGTAAACGCGCGCACTGTGTTCCCACTGTTAACTTCACAGCGGGACTTGTAGCGGTGACCCCATGAATGTATTGAACCCGTCATTGTAGCAAAGTGCAGTGTAGTTGTATACCTCAATTTTAAAACGAATCCGTTACATATATCTTGAGAAACTACCGTCTGGAAAATAAACCCATTTCACCCAAGTTTAGAGTTTTTAAATTTTGCTTTCAATGTACACGGTGTCCAGAAAATCTCATTAACAAGAAGTCGTAAGAGTGATATTTTCGTAAGTAAGAACCGTGACGTACGTTCACTGGTCTTTGGAAAAAAAAAACCTAACTCAGAACACGCTCACACGCGGTTCCAGCACCAGAAAGGCAGCCACCTTAAGAACAAAATGTACAGCGAAATCCAACGATAATCTCGAATATGAAAAACAGAACAGTTCAAAAACAACCCGAGATATTTCCTGAGCTGTTGTGTCATGATAAGCTAACAAGGGGAAGAACACCATTCAGGAAAATTATTTTAAAAGTGACAAAGTGTTAATGGCACGTAAAGTACTTCATCTACAACATATGCTTGACCTTTTTCTGCATTACTTAAATGATTTTTTTTTTTTTTTAATTTTCCCAATGTTCTGATCCATTGGGTATTTATTTGTGTCAACGCATCTGTTTAGCTAACTGTTATTATCATTACATGTGGTTATTTTTGGTGACGAGAATTACACAACACTTTGTTTCAATGCCTCAAGTGCACATCTGCAGCTGTGCTTCATGGTCAGTGATTGGCTGTTTTTAACTCTCAACGTCTTGGGGATTTACTCATAAACCACAGACGTGTAGTGTCGCACTAACATTGTACTCATTGGCACAGACAAATGAGCCACGCCTCTGCACAAATACACTCTGCCAACAGCCACGAAGCAGAGATGCAGCTGTGAACGTGAGGCATTGAAACAAAATGTTGCATGATTCTGTTCACCGAAAATCACCAGTTCTAATTATAATTTGAATAATTCGCTGCAGTTATGGAGAAGGGAAACAACCAACAGTTCACTGGTCAAATATTACTGTGCGCATCTAAACCTTCTGCAACAACTTTTCTTGGATTTGTTCAACGATGTAATGCTACTACTTTTTCTGAAATAAATTTTGGACCTTCCCATTCTACGCTGTATGCTTATCTCAAAACAATTTACTTTGTTGGATGACTTCTTTCTGCTTAGAAAGCCTCCCTAGTTAATAAATTAGCACAATTTCAAGACGCTTTATTTATTGTAATTTCTCAAAGAATAATATAATTCCGACAGTAATTTTTAAGCCAAGAGAAAAATAGTATCTTTGCAACTAGAGTTGACGGTTGGATACTGGAATATCAACACGATTATTAAAAAATTAATAAATAAGATTTCAGCAAAATAGTAGAATCCATCCGTTCATAATACATATTCTTCTGTAAAACAAGTACGTTACATATAGTAACCTAGTTGCATTCTTTGTGAAATAATTTCTGTGTTCAAACTCGTTAGTAACTTTTTGTAATAAAACCGACAAAAGCGAAGCTGGTTTTCGAATTTTCAACCGAGCAAGGTGTCGCAACGGTAACACGTTGGACTCGCATTAGGGAGGACCCGGGTTCGATCCCCAGCTCCGGCCAACCTTATTTCGTTTTTCCATGGTTTCCCGTAATAGCTCCAAGCGACTGCTGAGAAGGCTCCTTAACAAAGGCCATGGCCGAATCCCCTCCCAGCTCCTGTCATTGTACCTAGTTGTGAGCCATCGTCTCTAATGACCTCGCCGTCGACGAGACTTACCTTACTTTCAAATTTTCTGTAACGTATTTATACTCTTCTGCACTGACCGATACTCACTCCACCTTCGGTTAATTTCTCCCCTTTGTTTCCACCCTTCCAAGTGCATTCTCACACGAGAACGCGCCCAGCTGTCGTCCAAAGTGTACATCCATATTCCGCTTGTTCTAGTCTCGTCTATATAGGGACGCTCCTTAACTCCGTCAAATTGTGGTGCACATTTTAGCTTCAAGAAAGGAGTGAAGAAATTCAGGCCAGCACTTACGGCCCCGCATCAGTCGTCACATTGAATTATTTTATCTTTTGCTTTTATGAAATTCTGATAAAAATAATTTTAAATTTTATATTACTGTGCGAATTCTATTTACCTCACGCTCAGTGAAAGCATCGCAGTTGAACTTTTAACGTGAATTTACACCGCAAACAGACCAGCAAATAAAAAAACTGCTGGACTGATTGCGGTCTAAGCCTAAATACTTTTTTAGTGGTATGGAAAGGTACGATATCCAGCGAACGACTAAATACTCAGTCGTCAATAAAATCTGAACTACTCATTAAAATTCGATGAGCGTTTTTTGTCGAGTAGATTTATCAGCGGACGTTTATTTACATAGCATCATGTGGTAGTATGCTTTACTTTAGAGTAAACAATTAAAAACTGTTTTTAGACAAATAAGGGTTGGAAACCACAAAATGTACAAAAATGGAAAATTGTCATTTTTAAATTATTACTATAATATCTAGGCCTCTATAATAACAGAATTGCATAAATACTAGCGTTTTTATTTCCAAATGATTTTACTATCAGAAAATCTCTGCGCGAGATGTTAACGGCTGGTCAGGGGTGACATGATGTGAATATGGAGCAGCGCCGGAATGAAAGGGCGAGGGAAACGGGATAACCCCTAAGAAAACCAGTCGGCATCGTCCGGGACGTTCTAGTACAGTTCATAGTATCTTTTCCGGGGGGTGGGGGAGGAGGCTGAAGCCATGGCCCTGCATAGCAACACCTTGTCGATCTCGGCGAAGATGGCCAAACCGTGCGGGGCGCTGTGCTCGTCGCGCCTGGCCACGGCTAATTGGCGTCGAGCGTCATCTCATCCCCCTAAACAGCCGCTAATTACGCGGCTAGGAGGAGCCGACCCGCCTGGCCAGATGCGCAGCACTCCCTCTATATCCCTGCACAGGGTTCGCGCGGGAGCAAAAGCCGCTCATGTCTTCCTCCTGGAGACGTCTGCTGCCACACCCCTGCCGCAGAACAGCCGGAGGTACAGAAGCGAAACGAACCCCGCTAGGCGCGGGCCACGGACAATGTTCTCGATCGCCAGCAGTACCCCAGGAAACGGCCTTAGTAGAACAGGTCTGGACATTCGCCTGAAAACTAGCCACCTTCCTCCTACCTTGATGATTTTTAGTTGATGATATTACTACTTCCGTGCTGCTTTAACTTGGTCTGGGTTTAGTATGGTGAAGACATTGTTGAAGCTCACTTTTTTGGAATCCATACTGTGGTGACCTTCGGCTACAGAAAATTTCTATTTAAATTAATGCTTCTTTCATCACTAGTAAACACGAAGCATTGTAAGACCTTAATTCGCGTTTGACCAAAAACGTTGCTATTTTCCTATTATTTTGTTCGCATGTAAAAATCCAACGACTGCAAAGCAACATGACGGCTGTAATATCATCGACTATCAGTAGAGGCAGGAAAAATTCTCGGGTTCACTGACCTGTAGGCTAATCTCCAAGAACATATGTGTGCTCTAGTAGACTACAGTTGTTCGTTGGCTGCTCACTGACACAGTAAAATGGGCCCGCAATTAGTACATTGTTATAATTGGCTCATCGACTTCAAGGTGGTGTCAAATAAGTCAACGACCAATTGTGAAAGTAGCACGAACTAACAGTTGCTGGAATTCTAGCTAGTGTCTGAAAGAAAACGCGAATTTTCCAGGTCTCTAACTATCAGTCAACAAGGAGGGTCAAACAAACTACGCTGGCAAATAGGCCAGTGTGCAGGCCTGTACTTCTATGCCCGTGCGCCAGAGCAACGTTCAAAACTCACAGAACGAAAACGTCTGTCGGAAAACGGAAGAATCAAATGTATCGTATGTTTGATGTATGCTCTATACCACGGTCGTTTAAGTACATGTCTGGACACTCGCCTACCTACCAGTGTATTTTGCTTGACCCCTTTGTTTGGCCGTAGTTCGTCAAGTTACCGAGAATGTTGTACTTTTTTAGCGCTGTAATCCGGGCGGTCTGACTCAAAACCCCGCCCAATTTTTTTCCATTGTTAACATTATAAAGAAAGGGAGTGTTTCATAAATTGATATAAAATACGTTTTGATAAATTGTTTGTCAAGTGGGCGGAGTTTGAGTCCGAACCGCCCTTACTGCAGCGCCAATAAAACACATTGTCCTCGGTAACTTGGTGAACTGAAGCCAAACAACAAGGGGGTCAAGTTTCCAGGCGAGTGTCCAGACCTGTTCTTCTACGGTCGTGCTCTATACAGAGTTGGTATTCAGGCGTGTAAATATATCCATAGAATCATAGAGTACAGCAGATTCGTGTGTAATGTAATACTGGTGATAAACTGTGTTTCTTGGCGGTATGTAATCGAAGGTGTCAAGTTTCTTGTACCTTTCACGCCAACCTCTAAGTTTACGAAAATCTGTAAACCATGTCATAAGGTGGTTGCTGAAATCTGCAACCTACCCTTACCTGAAGAGATCCAAGAAGATCGAAACATGAGTACGTCATTCTTATCTTTGGGCGGACCTTACGGTTTAGGATACGAATTGGGATTTACAATTGCTATATTCCCACCGTAGCGGGTGGTGTATCGTGCGGAGCACACACGTCCTAAAGACGCACTCTTGAACATGACAGATACCAGCTATTGGTCTCCGACCGATTCTCACCTCTAACGGGGGTGGTTTCCGAAGTTGAAGTTCCCTAATACAGACAGGGGATTGGAAAGTCGCTGGTCTTCCTGTCTCGTATTATAATGTCATGTTCGTTTCGACTTCAGAGAGTTCTACGTCTCATAGTCTCATCAGGTGTGCAATTTCTTCGGAAACCACCCCCGTTAGAGGTGAGAATCGGTCGGAGACCAATAGCTGGTATCTGTCATGTTCAAGAGTGCGTCTTTAGGACGTGTGTGCTCCGCACGATACACCACCCGCTACGGTGGGAATATAGCAATTGGAAATCCCAATTCGTATCCTAAACCGTAAGGTCCGTCCAAGGATAAGAATGACGTACTCGTGTTTCGATCTTCTTGGATCTCTTCAGGTAAGGGTAGGTTGCAGATTTCAGCAACCACCTTATGACACGGTTTACATATTTTCGTAAACTTAGAGGTTGGCGTGAAAGGTACAAGAAACTTGACACCTTCGAATACTGGTGATAGTGGAATAATATAGGCGCGACAGAAGCGAAACGATGGGCGCGATGCGACACTAAATATTCTCGTTATTGAGGAAACTAATTTGGCTGCCCACGATAAATACTAAAAAAAATTTCCATGCAAATAGGACATTTCCAATACATACTATTACCCGTTTGCTTAAGAAGGTTGTGATTTGCTAATATTAACCAACAAATATCTAGCTCTCTTTTAAACTAAATAAACGCAATTTAGGGCCTACTACCAACTACCAGTTACACCAACACCTGGGGTCAAAATTAAATTCGACTTAAATAAAATCGATATAGATTCTATTAGAAATTCGCGTCGCGTCCGCCATTTTTGACGCGCTGACGTCACAGAAATCTCTGTCCTGATTGGCGGACACCTTTTGCTTTTATTAACGCAACGGCCGTGTTGCATTTGTCGTCCCTATGTCATTCCACCGTGATATTAAAATCTTCCACGCTGCAGAATTTTTTTAAACCGTTGGCAACACCTTGTGGAGAACTTCCGGCGTGCACGTGTGGCAGCACTACTCATGTAGCAAGAAAACAACAGTGAAGTCACAGAATAAACAATGCTAACAAAAGCGACAGACTGAAGTTTTTTCATTGTTGCTATCGTACCAGCTCTCGGTTAAGAGTCTTGAAAATCATGTTTCCAACAAGTGATCTTGATGTTTAAACTGATAGAAACATTGTTTGAAATGTATTTTCTTTTCGTAAATGTACAAACGTAATGCGCGTTGAGAAGTTTCTTCCAAATATGATTACGTGTAACTCGCTGCAATACGTTGCAAGCGCAGGTAGATAGGAATATTACAAATACGTTTAAAAATCGGTTATGTTCTGTTTCGTATAACTTCAGTGAAATTTTACTGGTACATACGGGCAATGGTTGTTGATATTTTGGGGCATGCGGCACAAATAAATAAATAAAAAAAATATATATATAAAAGACATAAATTTTGTTTGTATATCAGTTACATATTTAGATATGATAAACGTGACGATTAGACGCTCAACATCAGATAATAACTAACGCTATCAGAAGCGACATAAACGAACTTTTTAATCGTTGTTATTGTACCAACTCTCGGGGCGTTACATGCACGTAAACATAGCCATGTGGAATTCCAGAAATCGGTTTAAATCACAGCTTATGTTTCCAGAAATTTGGTAATTTATTTGTATCTCAGTTGTACTTTTAGCAAAGTTACATTTGACGTTACATACTTGTCAGTTTCCTCACCGATAATAAAATAAGTCCTACTGAACTGCAGTCTAACCAAACATCGACGGATCCGACGCCATGAAATTCTACAAAGAAAACGAATACGATAAAAACATCTTGTCGCTTCTGTTAGTACTTATTTATTCTGTGGTTGAGCCCTCATGGCGGTTAGGTGATTAACAGGTCCAGCTCACTGCTAATCTGTAACTTTCTGTAGATCGTCATGTTTAGTTCTTGCCATTGTTGCTTTATGACAAAACAGTGGACATGAATTGTACCGACACGACAAACATCGTAGGCAATTGTTTATGCAAAATTAAAATAATTATGCAGGTAATACCTTTAACATTACAGTCCGACTTTTAAGCATAATAATATAAAAAGTTCTGTAGATGTATGTAAATTCATTGAAGAGTAAATTCTAACATAACACAGGCAGTAAACCGAGCGAACAGTTAAGTGCCAAAATGTTGTACGACAACATTTTACGTGCACAATGTGGCAACACTGCACGGAGATAGCCCCCTCTTGCGCTCTACGTCCAGGTATTATATTATATATGTTACGACAAGTAAACGTAGAATCATGTTTGGACTGCTTGGGATTGCGACCTGAAGCCATAATACGCAGGTCAGAACCTTAGTACAGACTGTTCACGATAAAGTGAGCACTGCTTAAATTTTTCATTCAGTCATATTGCAATCATCTTCAATATTTTTCACCTGAAAGCTTCCCTGGAACAAAAAACCAGTGAAACGTTTCACTAATCTCAAAACTTAACTTAGGTATTTGGACCAAATAAAATACAGTTTTTTGGATATTAAAATTGTTGAAGAGTGTTTAGTCTAAAGTAAACAGACTATAGTGTGATATATGTGGCGCATATGAGTAAACAAACTGCGTTGCTATTTTATCACATTGTTGATTTAAAATTTCATTGTACATGTTGCCACTAACATCGTCGTCTTCAATTCAGCCCAGGATTCTTGTTGTGTGCTTATTATGCGGCTGTTCCTGGACATCATGTATACACTAGACGGACATCTGCCGGGTTATGCTAGTATAAAGTAAACCTCACAAGGTTTGTCAGTACAGTTCATATTCACTCAATATAATGAAAATACACGTAGTGTCTCGCCTCAGGCAAGGTCACTATGTATGAGTGCAGGCCGGCAGCACTATACCCGCCGTACGGCAAGTTGATACTCTTAAAAACGAACCGTTGAAAAAAATTACTAGGAATACTTCCATTATTACCATACAACTATGTAAGCAAATGAAAAGGCAATGCGGTGAGATAAATACATAAATTTATTTTTATATTGTTACGCATCCGCGAGTATAAAAATTGTTCGAAATAATTATTTTAAAAGTGAGTTAAACACGTCTGTTATACGATAGTCGGGTTGGCATTGATGTCGTAGAAATAGTTCTTCTGTATATTAAGAACAGTGGCTAAACTATTGAAAATAATTCAATAGAATATGTACGTAATGTCTTCATTTTCAGGAACCTATGCAAAATGTATATTAACATTTATCATATATGTATTACAATATTTTAGAGGTGACGTAGTTAGTGGCGGCAGATAAACAATGTACGTCGGCTTGCAGTGCAGCCGTCAGCCTGACAATGCTATTGTTGACGTTCGGCGGAAGAATACATGGTTGGTGTGAAAACAGATCCAAGCTAGAAGCAGGGCTTCCAGAAAGTATCAAATTACCATACGACGTATATACCTGAGACACTTGTCCGTCGTTCCCCCCTGAAAAAACTCGCCTACCAACAGCATAGTCACGTTCCTCACGGGACGACCACGACTGGAATAGAACCCTGCGTCACCACGAAGAGAAACGAGGACATTGCTACCGCCATCTCTTATAATCTACGTTAATCTGAAAGCGCTACTTAAAAATATGAACCTCATATTTATATAATGGTTTAGAAATCAGTAACTTGTAGATCTAAAATCCACGTTAGGTATTTGGCAGAAACTGCGGTCAAATCATTGTTCTAACAAAAATGTGTACAGAAATAATAATTCTGACATACAGGGACAGGACACATGTTTGGAAATGGTAGTTGTGATGCAGTTTATAATTAATGTAACGGTAAACAGCGCCCTTACATTAGAGCATAGATCACATGGTTCCTTTTACAAAACAGCTTCTTCAATATTTAGATGGTCTCTACAACAATCAGAAGAAACTTAGCAGCAATAAATTCAACTTTTTCATTGCAGTTTACATTACAGTGGCAACAATACAAATGCTACTAGCAACCAAACTTATTGTTGTTCCAGATTTAACACAACTTTATTTTCTGCAACAATCGCGCAGAAAGAAAAATTTTATAGTAAATGATTCCTGCCAAATTTGTTTGTAGAAAACCATATAATTGTATGGTGACCCCAAAGTTTTAGTGAATACAGCAAAAAGTTTTTGTTGTGAGCACAAAACATATTTGCCAGGGTCAATATTTACAAAATATTTTGCTGCTGCCACAACATATTTTTTCCCCCACAATGAGGTATTTAGTTTATCGAATAATCAACAATCTTATATAGATTTCACATACGGATTTTTTTCATTTGTTTACAGCTAATGATAATGCTTCCGAGCAGTTTTAAATGTTTTATGTGTAGATGGCAAACAGCAAGATGAAAGGCCTGGTGAGCGGTGACATGAGGTGAGCATGGAGCAGCGCCGGAATGAATGGCCGGGGGAAACTATCTGTGGCTTTATATTTATAATAGTTTGTTTTTAATGTTGTTACTATTCTATGCAGGACCTTAGATGATATATATTTTTTAAATCCGGCAGTCTAAAATTTAGTAGAGTAGATTATTCAGCAACGTAAAAATTAATTATTGGTAAATATTTTTTTTGTGAACTGCTACATTGTTATGATTTATTACTTGTCACATAAATCAATTAATTTTATTTTTAACATTATTTGTTTTGTGTAAACGTAATTTTTTTTGCGTGTCTACATAACGAGTTAGGACTTTGTTTTAGCATCATTTTTGAAAAATAGTAATCTCTGTACGAGTATTTGTTGGTCGCTACTTCGCACGAATATGTAAAGTGGTCTTTTGTAGTAGTCATGTTAGTCATCATTAGTTTTCAATATTTTTCTTAGTTTTTGTCAGTTCTA
Source organism: Medauroidea extradentata (assembly GCA_003012365.1). Lineage (NCBI taxonomy): Eukaryota > Metazoa > Arthropoda > Insecta > Phasmatodea > Phasmatidae > Medauroidea > Medauroidea extradentata. Next base: position 28,701 of record PNEQ01078003.1, read on the forward strand.
ATTTGTGCATGTGTAAGAAAAATTGTTAAGTGTAAGAGAAGACTGCATGCCTTTAACTTCGCCATTTGAAAAGTAAGTCAATAAATAGATAATAACCCGCCGACCAGCGGCATCGTACGGCACGATTCCCACATGCGGAGATCCGAGGACCGATCCCGCCGGGAATTGAACCCAGATCGCCTTGGTGGGAGGCGAGTGCTCTGGCCACTATGCCAACCGTGGCCCCCGCCAGGACAGATAACTAGTCGGTTTCCGTATTGTATCGGCTAGTACTACCATATTTTACGTGGAGGTCCTGAGTTAAATTCCCGAGTGCCGACCGTTGAAAAATGTCTTGTTGTCAGGCCTGCTTAACAGAAGAGAATTAATCAGTGCAATGTTTTCTAACATATAACGGGTACAAGTAATGTGCAAAGGCAGGACAAATTTCGTGTCAACCAAGTATACTTATAAAGCTGAATGGGACCACGCCTATTTTGTTGTGCTCTGACTTGGCCTTCACATAATGCATCACCACTAAAAAAATTAAATCTAGGAGTTTGTACATTACCTTTTTGTAGGAAAGTCAAACAATCGGTGATCCAATATTTTTAGTGAACTTGGAAACATTCTTTACTAATTCTTACCACCTCACTTTACCAGTAAAAAGCTCGGCCCTTCGCAAGAAAAATATATCTGAATTTAAGTGACGATGCTCTAATAACTTTGTTTATTCTTGAAAATAAAGTGCAATTAATAGCGATGCAATTTGTCACTGCTATTACTAGGTTACTAGCAGAGGCTCGCCGTTGGCTTACAACACCGTTATTACTATCATAATGGCTTTCAATTTGTAACTCACTGGTGATAGAGCTAGGCAACGGATTTAACGACCACCTTAAAGAGATCTGTTGGTAGCACTGGTAGACAAGGGCTGGTCCAAAGAAGAGTGGAAGGAGATATGGCCCCCTCTTAGTCCTTCATATTGCTACGAAATTGACCGGCGAATATTTTAAACTAAACTGAAACATGAGAAGTGTAGAAAAATACCGATTTTTCATTCGTTACATCAATCCCTTCAATTAGACTGTGGTGCATCTTAGTGTAATATGTAAATATTATCCCCAGTAGGTATTTTACTTTAACCTTCTTAAGTAACACATTTTCAGTGTTTACAGATGAATACATGGTACGTATTAAAACAATTTGAAATAGTAAATGTGCAATCAAGCATGGTTTAGAAACAGTAGCCTTAAATATTTTCATTTTCATACATTTTTATGGGGTTTTGAACTTATGGGAAAATGAGCGTCGCGTTGCCCTTGAAAACTATAATCTACGTAATCAAGGTAAATAAAGATATTACACGTAGTTAAATCACGCACCCATTTAGTTAACTGTAAGTGCCAATTGGAACACACTATTATTACGCTCTTTTTCCTGAATACCGTTTCCTTCCGCTATTCTCACAAAAATTAAAACAATCTTGGGCTCAGAGACAAGTGTTTATGCAAAGATTAAGTGACGCTCTAATCACAGTTTACAGTACTGCAGGACGCTAGTTACAGAAGTAGTTTTTATTTAGCAGTTTTATAAGCACTGCGCATTACATATTTAAGATATCGACATACAACTACTTATATTTGTTCGCTGTCAACGCGTAATGCTTACACTGAAATAAATACTTCAAACAAGAAGATACTGGTTTTCCAAAAGTTAGTTTCAAAAGCGCCCAATTAACGTTGGATATGCAAAAAGAATCACCGCTGTTTATCCACTGCCTTTCGCAAAAGTGAAGATGGGGGATGGGGACTGTAAGATTCTTATAATGAACCAAGGAATACAATTTTCTGTCGCTTTAAAATTTGCGACCCAGCTGCAAATCGAGCCCAGAACGAGTCAAGTATTCTTACGATTTATTACAACTGGTGAAATGTATAGTATGTTTTGTGTTATTTTTCCTCGTACGGACATTCTTATACCGCTTTTGCCCTGTCCCATTTGGAATGCGACTTTGACTTTACGCACTCCTCACAAAAACATAAATAGTGGTACAGAATTTCTCGGAATAAAGTGATAAAACTGTTAATATATATAAACGCGTTGGTAGTTTCAGACAAGAAGGCCGGGAAGGGAAGGACGGCTGGATAATGAATGGAGGCATAGGAATCAGATAAACGTCGTGGCTAGGGAAAAGGAAACGTGAATTGCCGCGGCAGGGGAATAATAAAAAAAGGGAGGATAAAAACTAAAAATGACGTCACTTTAAACGAGTTAATAGAGATAGAAATCAAGGGAAAGCAAAGTGGTCAATCAGTCAGTTGGAATGAGAGGGTGGAGACGGAACTCCGGGACCAGAGGAAGAGAAGCCAACTGTGGGCAGAGATAAGCATCAACATTGTGGGTACGTTTATTGCGTTTCCCGATGTCCCAGATGAAACTAAACGAGCGAGCAAGCGATGGAATGAAACGCGTGTATAAATCGTCAACGAACTAAATAATTTATTTGGGAAGCTGGCGTCGCTTACACCTCGTCTTTATCACTGTTATCAGAGAGGCGAGTGCTTTGCAAGGGATTTGAAGCGGACGTCTGACTAGAGATGATGGTTTACCGCGAAAATTGTTTCTGTCAACGTAACCTTGAAAACACTGTAGTTTCTTTTGACATGTAGTTGTGTGCAGACCAGTAACAGGCATCAAATAATACAATAGCGGGATTCGTATTGCCTCAGTCTAATAGGGCAACAGCTTTACGCACCAGTGAAAGCCAGTTACATTTTCATAAGATGAACGTGTGTTGAAACCCAGCAAATTGAAACCCAGTAAACAGTCAAGAATTGTTGGTTTGTCGCGGGAAAATTTGACTGTTCGCTGTGTTTCAATGTACGTCCAGCTTATTAAAAGATTACCGTCCTTTCCTTGTACGTGGAGCTGTTACCCTATTTGACTGATCCAATAAGAATCCCGCTATTGCAATATCTGATGCCTATTATTGGTCTGCAGACAGCTATGTTGTGTCAGACGTACATCACCCTATCATACATGTCGCAAAAAATCACAGTGTTTTGAAAGGTATGTTGGCACAAAACATTTTCGCCATCATCTCTAGGTATGACCAGTAGCGGTCGGTGAAGACAGATAATGGATGTTCACGCATTGTCTCGAAAAATAATTAAGAAAGAAATATTTTTATATAAAACAGTCACAAATGGTTCCTAGACACTAAATTTCGTGTTGTTTTGCTAAACTTTTCATTATGCACAACGTGGATTAAATTTTCAATACTTGCACTTAAGGTTTTTTCATTTCCCTTTATTTAATTTCCAGGAAAATTTCAGTATGTATCTTAAATAAGCAGTAAGAACGTATAATTTTCTACATAGTTTTTATTTAATTGTAAGGTTATCATATTTGAAAGTTAAATTATAATTAATATTTTCTTTGTTCGTAACGTCGATAGTATATTCTTTTCTAGTAAGGTTATTGGGTAATATTTCATATATTTGATGCAATATGTAAAAATACTGATTGTGCGAATATACATTCATTACCTGCATTCTGTATTATTGACATTGGTTTTACATTTCAAACCACTGAGCGTCTCCTCGCAAGTTTTGCCAAGGCTCGTGTCACATTTTTGCTCAGAATGTTCGTTTGGTCGGGTTTAAAAAAATACATCAGCACAAAGTACTATCCGAATAACAGTGAATATTATTGTCGTAATAAAATAATTGAATAAGACTCACGACGTCGTGTAGCATTATTAGGTTGAAAAAATAATCGAGCGCAAAAGACCTCGCTGAAGTGGCATGCATGTTAGCATAGGTAATGTTACAAAATTAAACACAATAAGAATAATTTCATTTTCTGTTTTTTTTTCAGTGGATTTACAAAACCACTTTTTGTGGCTATTTTATTTTATGAGGTAACCATACAAATAAAGACAACAGATTACTTAACGTCACTTGAGACAGAAATTAAGGGGAAATGTATTCCGCGATTATTTATTTGCCAATTTTCCCCAAAACTTTCCGGCACGAGAGATTAACTTAATATAATTTAGCCTGGCAAGATTCACAGAATAGCTTTAGTCTGCTACTGTTCACGTCCATCTCCGAAGACACATACATAATATCTCTCATTACGTCTCATTCGTTAAAGACATAAAAAGTCAAGGCAAAGAATATGTTATAATGTTAAAATTAAATGTATGAAATTATATCTATTGTTGTCATATCTGAAATTTCATAAAATGTTTGCAAATAAGAAATGAATAACAACTGATTAATCTTAAACATAAGAAACAAATCCCCTTAAGAGAATCGCAAAAGTAGTTTCAAATAAATATATAAGAATGAAGAAAAATCCACAGAAAACCCATTATTGTTTTTCTTTGTTTGTAAATTTTGTGACTGATTCATCGCAATTTGTCTCTGAATCCGAAATGTTTTATACTTTAAAACTGCATTAAGTCAAAGTGTCTTAGGCGTAGAATAGCACAGCTGTAACGTTATATGTTAATTACGTTAGAATTGTATGTTGCCAGAATTCTCAAAATTTTCTTCAACTTACTGATAAATACAGAAACAAGTTTACAGCTAACATATCTTAGACGCACAATTTAGTACAGCAACCAAAGTTTGTTTATCCATCGTCCATTTTACAATTTAATTTACTTCTAGAAAATGTTTTATAGTAAAAAAAAATTAAGCAACGTGATTATGTAAGTTATTCAAATCTGTGGTGTCTTCGATTTCATCCCGGGCTATTATGATATTGATTTTCCGCACGTGTTTTTTGTACTAAGTTTTAATTTTTGAAAAAATTTCAATAGCTGCAGAAAGCATAAATAAACTAACTGAACCACTTTGTCAGGAAAGCAAATCCAGACTTTCAAGCTGATAATTTGTTGGATTTTTTATTTGCCAAAAGAAAAAAAGAATATTTCTCGCCTATGCATAAAAATTCTTAGCGAACACTTACACTTATTTTGTACATCAGTAGAAAAGCAACAAAAGGTATTTGTATACAAAATTTCAGTTTGCAGGTTTAACAACGCTTATTTTTCAGAATTTGGTATCCATGCCAAAAAAAAAAACTTGCAGCCATCGAGTTGAAGTGCAATCAAAGTTCAAATTAATACTATTCCTGTGTACCATTTTTTAAAAATAAGTGGTATAAATTCCGAAAAATATTTCTGAATAAATTGTACGTAATCTTATAATACTATTTTCTCGCAAGCTCGATCTTTGGTTAATTGAGAATTCATTTCTACAACGTTAATTCCCTATTCAAACACGGTGACTGCACACGCTTGCTAATCAGATTTTTAAATTGTAAATTACTGTCTACAGTATCATCGTCCGTTCAGTTCATTCCGTAATCAATAACATATACCCTACAACACCCTTTCTCAAAATGCGACGAATGAATAATAATGTTTTTTTTGTTTTGTTTTTAAACTTAGAATTCTTTTTGTATTTTTATAGATGGAATGGCACTTGTTCTTCCACTAAGTTTTAATGTGAACAGGATTCTTGTGTGGTAGTGTCTGGTTGCCGAAAGGCTGTCGAGGAATAGGCAGGGAGAGAGGGGGAACCGGCGAGTAGAACGGAAAATCCGATAAGAAACGCCGAGGGGACAGAATTATGGGCCCGCGAGCCGTTAAACGTCTGTAACCCAATTCCTCTACCAGGGGATTAACTCCCAAACACTTCGACCCTGCCTCCTTTCGTACAAAAACGACCCAACTCCACCCAGATTATTATCATCAGGGGTTGTCTTCCCAGTTTTTCCTAGGTCAGCCTTACAGGGCTATAAAAAAGGTAGAACATGTAATGAAATAAAAAGCCATCGTCTAATTCTGAGTGCTAAATTATCAAACGGGCAACGCCACACGAATCATCGGTGTACATCAATCGATGGAGTAGCGTTACCTCTAAATTCCTGTACCAACCCAGCTGTGAAGGTTTGTTTTATAATCACCCCCTCCACTTTTTTCTTCTATCACACGTAACAACCGGCAATCCAGTATGCGAAGGAGTTAAATACGACAATGTTATACGATGGTTGATTCGAAAGACATAGCAAAAAATTTCTATCTTCCGAACATAACTCATCATAGGAAATAGAATATGAGCTGTTTAAAGTGTAGATAATTACGTTTGGAATCCAACACTCTATAGGGCATGTAAACAGGACTATGTGGCAACAAGCAAATAAAAACATGACAGTTTTATTCTCACACAAAGTTAAGCAGCATGTGCACTTACGACACATAATCGTTTAAATATACGCCCACACACACGATACACCCTCGTGGTGTCACCTTTCAAACGCATTTTTACACATTGAACTGGGTCAACTTCGGAAGACATAAATTGTTACCATTACTTTTCATCAATCCTTGCTTGTAACATAAATAAATAAAACACTGGCTTTGTAACTAACTGCCCGAAAAAACTCCAATCACCACCGACAGGGGCTGTGGCGGGGTAGTTATAAGACTACTCGCCTCCAGCCATAGCGATCCGGGCTGAGAAGTAGTATAGAAATGTATGTTCGGGGACATACGTTAGGATTAGTAGCCGAGGGGTCACCCACTATCCTGGATGATGTTACTCAGCAGTCACATAATTTTCCTTTTTTATCCTCAAAATAACCGCGTTAAATTTAAAATCTTCCGAAATTCGTCTTTTCCCATAAATATTTCCCTTTTTCTTCAGAATTTTAGTTTTTCCCTCAAAATTTGCCATTTCACCTAAAATTTTAATTTTTTCTCATTTCCCTTTCACCTTCAAAAAATATTTTTCTACGCTCATCTCCACTTGTAATTTCAACACATACAGATTACACATTTTGTTGTGCATCACTGATTGGTAGAGACATGCAAAATTCGCGTTATCATTTGGTAGCAGACTAAACTTAACTTTCCCATACATTACAGAGCATAACCTGCGATTCAATTGGCCAGGAACTTTTATGTGTTGTGATTTACATGTATTACGTCTTTACAGAGATTGGCCTCTCTACCGTGTAAGCATTCTCCGCGGCAAGTCACGACAATATCGGCCAGCGGGAGACGTCGAACGAACCTATAGTCACTTGGAGTCTAGTCAGCTGTCAAAAAATAACGCGAATTTTGCATGTCTCTACTGATTGGGGACAAGCACGAACCATCAGTATTTAAAAAATCAATAGATATATTACAAATTTTAATTCTAAATATTACATTCAAATTTTTTTTGAAAATGTATTTTATTTATATGTCACCATTTTATTTAAATCTATGTACTTATAATGTTAACTGCTTAAACACGGCTGCCAAGTGAGTTATGCTCACACATACAATCAAATATTTATTTAAATTCTAAAATAAATAAAAATCAATCAAACATGGAAATGTTCTAACTACGAAACACGCAAATACTCATACTGTAGATATTCGACCAGTAAGTCTACATTTCCTAAAAACATCGCGGACAGCATTCGAATTGTATCTCTCAGTGATTAACCCCCACCCCCTTCACAATCCCACTCACCACTCCCAATCAACTCCCACTCCTTACACAATCTCGCTCACCCCTTCTAACTAACCCTCCCCCCCCCCAACAGTTCCTTTTGCACTCTCCACCCTTCCTACCACACATCATTACACTAGCACCTATACTTTTTTCAATATTTTTACAGACATAAATTTATATTTTAGAGTAAATTATATACAATATGCTGAATCGTATTTAAATTACAATACGAAAGGCAACAAAACCACTTTTTAAATATACAACTACATTTTAAAAACAAAGAAGCCCTTGAAAATATTTAACATTTTCTTTTAAATCGTCTCGGTTATAATCTTGCAAAGTCCGATCAGAAATTTTGACAGGCGAGGTCACCGCCTTCATTGCCTAAAGCATAGTTTACACCAACAATAACATTGCTAATAACATGTATTTTCAACGAAGTTATTAACAATGCTGTATATATGCTTGAAAATTGTTGATATCATCATAATATTTTTGCCAACATTCTGTTATCAACTTTGTTAATATTAAACATTTGTTACTAACATTTTGTTGAAAACATTTGCTAGCAACAAAGTTATGAATTTTAGAAACATGTTAATAACTTTGTCACCAACATTGTTTATAATATTATTTTCTCGACCCATTCTAAGGCGGTCTGTATCAAATGTTGTTGGTAACAAATGTTGCTAGCAATGTTATCACTTATCAGCAATGTTGTAGGCATTTTTGTCATCAACATTGTTATTAACTTCCGTTCACCATCCTTACAATTTATTTTAGTAACATTGGTGTTTTCAGCAATGTTAATAACATGTTTGCTATCAACATTGCTATAAAATAGTGTACCATACCTTAGAATTTGTTGATAACATTTCGTAACTATCATTTTTTAATTAAATTTGCTGCTGTTATTTTTCGGTGTAAACTGGGCTACCATCACAGGCGAGGAAACTTTCGTCACAGCGGCGCGGTCTCTGTTACACACTCAGAGACGTATTCATAACTCACCGTCGCAGCCAAAAATGTCGCCATCATGTGTGAAGAGCTTATAGTCACTGCCAAAGGAGCCAACAAGGCAAACTAACAGTCCGTGTAGACACTGTCAAACGGATAACCAAAACGCCCAAGTCCACATCACCACTAACGAAGAGATCAAAACACCTCAAGTTCTCGTCATCATCACTAACGAAAATAAATAAAGCGGTTGAAAAACACGAGCGGAACTACTTACCATCACAAGCGAACAATTCACTGACTTAGTCGAAATGCTGCCTGACTGCATTCATCAATTCAGAAACAGGAAATAACTAACATACCCATTTCGCTGCTTATTTCTGAAGTGAGGCGACTACAAATGTTCGCAGTTTTACATGGTTTACAGCACTTAATCTCCAACATAAACCATGCATTACTATCTATTCTTCCTCTCGTCAAATTTGTCATTTACTATTTTTGACGCTTCTTTCGAATTCGTTTATGTTATAAAAATATACATGAGCTGTTTTGAATGCTTTCCTGCGAAGTTGGCCTTCATATGACTCCAGTTTAGTATAATTTAGCCATAAAATGTATTTCAAAACTCTACGATTTACCAACTCTTCTGTAAGTTGCTACATTAAAATTCCTTTCCTACATCTAGGAAATAAACAAATATATTTTGTTGTACCTGAAGAGTTCCTTGCAACATGTATCTTTAAAATAGTTCAGAAAACCGATTCCTTCAGTAAAAATGCATTATTATTAAGCATAACTGAAACATGTACTCGTTATATTCATCTCGACACGCTGTATTGATTGTTAGTTGTATCATAGCACTTGAACGCATGGCCATGCTTTTAACATTCCAGCGTCAAGTAAGCCAATATAATCTTCCTCGTATATTTTTTACTTCTCTCATGCCGTCGTGCATCACAACTCTGACCGAAACATTTATCACGTTTCCGGTATTGGTTGCATTTAGATGGCACAATCAAGGGTTCGCATCGTGCAGTTGAAGGATCTTGTAGTTCACGTGATGTCAGTGGAGATAACAAAGCCTTGGGATGCAAGTTCCCGAAGACACTATTGATTCGGGTGCTGTCGAAGAAGTAGTTCCAATACTGGCCGATGGTACCATTAACCCAGCTGAATGATTCGCTGTAGCCATTGGTGATATAGCTGTCTCTGTCCAAGAAAGTGATGACACGTACTATTCGATGATGGTAGTAGGTGGCTCTTAACCAATGCTGTACCCTCCATGTTGTCAACACCTTAGCCTCTAAGAGCTAGGCGATAATTTTTTTATGTATCCATATACAAACTAACAACCTCACCTGACCCGGCCTCTTTGCATTGTGGACTACGAATCCTGCACGAGTTGCATGATGTGAACTTTGACATTTCAGGACAATAATAAGGAACACGACGCCATTTTAAATTCCGAGAGAACAATAAACCCAGCAACCCAGCACACATGTAAAATGCAGATCCAAATTTTTTCATGGTACTATATAACTTGACACATGTGCATGACTTCAGAACTTTTCCTCGGACGCACCCTGCACCCTGTCAGGTAGCCCCATGTCTGGATTCATTAGTTTGAGCATTTCTGTCGAGCCTGTATTCACATTTCGTATCAATGACACAGAAAAAGTTATAATTATAGTTCAAATGTTAAATGAAAAAAGATTAACGGATATAATACAAAAACAGATAACAGATTACAGTAAATAACTGAAAAATAAATTCATATACACATTCACACATCAAAGCATTTATACAAAAAATTTTATCACCTACAAGCCCTGACCACGTAATAGCGAGCGCTACAATGACTTATATTTGAACAGCAAGCAAGAGCCTGCGCCAGATATGTTTCGGGCCAACTCATCCCAGCTCCTAGCCGCAGAAACACTGAAGTTAAAGGCACGGTAAATAGTCACCTCTGGTGAACAACTCAACGACACTGCCTGGTCACCAACTCAAGCGAACAGCTCGCCAATATGGGGAGAACAGTTTGTCACCACAAGTTGAGTACATGCACTATCAAACCACACTTTATACCTCAGTTTTCACAATTGGAACCACACTTTCGTCGACAAACTCAATACACTTACCACTGGCGTAGTGGTAAGGAACTGAACTCACATTCAGGAGGTCCCAGGTACGATTCCCTATCTAACTTGGTTTTACATTCTTTTTTTCTAAAATTACTCTAGTAGATTGCTGGGATTGCTCATGACTACAGGCCATGGCTGATTCTATCACACTTATCTGCTTGTACGAGCCAACGAATCTATACCTTACAATTTCACTGCCAAACTGCAAAACCTAACAATCCATATATCTACATTTGTAAAACCTCTTATAAATCAGCAACAAATACACGCCCAAGTTTAGTTGTTTAGTTACATTTGTTCCCCTCTAAACATACTTCAGTCACTATGCTTCAGAAAATTTTCAATTGTCGAAGTATTCCCCTGTACAAATTGGACAAAACTATGCAGTTATCAAGTATATGGAGATTCTAGGTCCAGTGGTTTGGGCTGCAGTTTGATATGTCAGTCAGTCAGCCAGGGTTGTCTTTATATATATATATATATATATATATATATATATATATATATATATATATATATATATATATATATATATTTGTGCCGCATGCCCCAAAATATCAACAACCATTGCCCGTATGTACCAGTAAAATTTCACTGAAGTTATACGAAACAGAGCATAACAGATTTTTAAACGTATTTTTAATATTCCTATCTACCTGCGCTTGCAACGTATTGCAGCGAGTTACACGTAATCAAATTTGGAAGAAACTTCTCAACGCGCATTACGTTTGTACATTTACGAAAAGAAAATAGATTTCAAACAATGCTTCTATCAGTTTAAAAATCAAGATCACTTGTTGGAAACATGATTTTCAAGACTCTTAAAATGGCTAAAAACAGTTTTTTTTAACTTCCGTATCTAGGAAAATTCCAACCGGATCCGAAAAACAGAATACTAGAAATAAGCGCTGGAATTTGAACCATAAGTATCGCAAATAAAATAATACGGTCACTGCTTAAAGTCGCATAGGAAAATGACTAATAGTAAAGCTCTGCGCGAGAACCTTAACATTAGCGTAATATTTACAAGATGGAGGAGCTTCCACCCTGCTTTCATTGGTCGAAAGGTCGTAAAAGGAGATAACATAAATTTCATAAGTTTCAGTTAAATATTATAAAAAAACTTGACTGTGAGATGAGAAACTCATTTCGGTGTCACGTGATCTGTCGGAGATGTCTTTTATGAGAGGAGGGGCTCGTGACGTTCCCCCGCTGCACTGTGGTCGATGTCTCCTCATTAGCGCCCCGCTAGATATTAACCAGGGTGTCCCGTGAGTGCCGAATAAACCACCCGAGGTGACAAGGAGGGTGGGGGTGTCGACCTGTGGGGCCTGCCACTGTCGCACCACGACACACGCATCAGCATTCCAGGGACGACCCTTCACCCGCCCTCGCATACAAGCCACGCCGCCATCCGAGATGCCAGCATCTGGTGCAGAATGGCTTTCTGAACAGAAGCGCAAGATCTTCGTGGATGTTCAACTCCTGCTGCACGCCGCTGGCAACGCGGGGTACATAGGTAATAACAGTGGCTTCTCTATGAGAATGGGGAGAAGAGGGATAAACACCCCTTCTCTCGTCGAGTTCGGCTTGGTTCCTAAATATACATCAATCGAAAATTTATTACAACTTATTTTATGCAGAGCAACTAAGTGATAATAAACAATAATAGGTCTTCGTTAAATTTTTCGTAGTGTAATTTACATGGCTAAAGTGTAGTAAAAATCAAATAGTTTTTATCATCATATTTAATTATGATACATTAAGTTTTCCGTAAGACTATACGACGTTCCCCTTAACACTGTATTATGTTCCCCCTTAATATTTGGCCGAAATGAAGTTTCCATTTGAAACTTACTCCTAAATCAACCCCTTGTTAAAATGACGCACCGAATCGTTGAAATCGAAGTATTTAAAAACGAACCACCGGCAGGGATTTGGAACATGAATCGAAGTGACCGTGGCCTGTATTACCCAACCATCTCGGTATTCGATTGTAGTGATTTCGGAATACAATGTAAAACCGAAATTGTGAAGGTCATAATGAGATTCGAACTCGGGCCCTCTCGAATGTGAGACAGCAACACGGCTGTTCACGGACAATTGAGTACTTTTGATGCCGATATTTTCCCCTTGAAACCATTTTGTTCTTTCCTCTCACTTAGACATACTAAGGTACCTGTATCGAATATGGCCCAGTTATCAACATGGCCCACTAGTGTGGTAATGCCGAGATCGATGTGGGCTCGATACATACTAGTCTCCAGTATGAACAATACACCATCCTTAAATATCAGTCTTACATCACCCATGTGTTATATTAGTAATATAATTAATGGCTTAAGCACACATGATTTTTGAACCTCAAGCGGGCCAAATTCGGTACAGGTACCTTATGCAGATTTGGTCGTACCGAATAATTAACGCCTGAGGCCACAACAATACAAGTATTACTATTGACAAGTTCGAGCGTTTGGCTCAGTGGTCAGAGCTTCTGGCTGGTGAGTCAAGGGTCCTGGGTTAGATTTCCGGCCCTGGAGGAATATTTATAGTTACCTCAGCGGGTTCGGGACTGTCACTTTGCACCCATCCCTGCGGATGACAATGGCAACTCGTATTTAAAACCATCACTTCCTTCAAAACTGGTTGATTTATCTGAATATACTCTCTTTCGCAATGACCATTATTATAAAAGAGGCGGTGACGTAGCAATCTATGTTAGAAATGACATACCCGGTTGCACAAATAATCCTGTGACTGGAGATTCACTGACGAAAGTTCATAATTGATCTGAAGATCATTACGACAATCGTTGCACAAATGTAACCTGAATTATATTTGATCTGGGAACATGAGAACGGCGGTTCGACGAAATATTACATGACAACACTGTACGTCAGAATAGTGTTTAATGCCTATTGGTCAGAACAACTGTGACATCATTACTTCTTGAGAGCAATTTCATACAGACTCGTAAAATATGAGTTCTTAGGTTGGCTAGCATGATTGCTGTTAAGTTTGCTTTGTAAATGTGTTGGTGTGTTTGTTGATAGAATTTGAACGCTTTGTGTTGAAGGCATGGAATCAAACAAAAGGAACAGGCGTGGGATGTGTTATCTTCCGCTTTTAATGCTGTCAACGATGTGAGAAGAACAGCGAAACAGTAACCATGTTTTGACAAACGAAACCTCAATAAAAATATTTTGTAAACTCATATCTGCGTACATCCTAACCAACTATCAACAATTCACATAGTGCGTAACACAGTGTTTTTTTAGGAAATTATTTGTTAAGTTAACTTCTAATTTACGATGCGCAAAGCTCATATATATATATTTATTTATTTATTTATTACCATCGCTGAAACATATAAATTATAATATAATAAATTCACATAAATTCCGTAACCACAACAATATGGCTACCATAAACATGGTAATGGCTATGATCTTGGATCATTTAATGATCCAGGAAATATCAACAGTTCAGGATCATGTTCAAAATGACTTGGATCAAGTGCTGATCTTGTTTAGTGCAACACTTAAGGGTGTACCAGTGATCTTCCTTCCAGCAAGTGATCTTAGATCATTTCATGAATTTCCATTGTGCAACCCGACACAAGTGCAAAATAGTTATTTCGTCTCCCTCAGAACCGGTACCAAGGCCAGAATATTTTTACTGTTGAACTGAAAATGCCACAAACAGGGCTACTCGTTGCAGTGGTGTATCGACCTCCAAAATCAGGCGAGTGGTTGGATTTTGAACATACATTATCTCAGTGTGTATCTAATTATGGCAATTGTGTTATGGGAGATTTTAACACTTATTTGTTACGTGAAAACAATCAAGTTAGAGACTTACTGCATATGTTCACCGATTTAAACATGTCGCTGTGTCCGTTCGACGATGGCCATTTTGCCACAGTCTTCCAAACCTGGATTGATCTCATGTTCACATCACACCCAGAGCTAGTTGCAACCCACGGACAGATCGAGTGCCTGGGATCTCACACCATGACCCGATCTATCTTTCTATGTCTTTGCAGCTCCCAAAACACCAGCCAAAGATTATAACTTACAGTGATTACAAAAATATTGAAACCCAAAAATTACAACACGATTCTGCGCTAATGCCCTGGCACAATGTGTTGAATGCAGTCACAGCGGATGATATGGTATTTATTTTAAATCAGATGCTAACCCAACTTTTGAATAATTCAGACACGTAGAAAATGTCATTGAAAATTATTAAAGAACGTAGCAAGTTATGTTCTACGATCAAACGCAACCTTATAAATGCATGCCCGACAGCTGACATTAAATATCTCGGGATGTCTGTGCAGATGGTTCTCAAATGCCACATAATCTTGTATTAATGTGATACGGGAACGTTATGCAGTGACCCTACATGGCACGGCAAGAAGTACGAAAAGCCAAACGTCACATAATTACTTAAGATCGTCGGCGACGTTATCCTACAAAAATATTACAGAGGACTGTGTTTGGCGCTGCGGCTAGGACGCTCGCCTCTCCCAAACGAAATAAGGTTTTCGGAAGAGTCAACCGAGTTCTCAAATGTGGAGATCGAGCTGAAAGATGCCATTAATCTGCAAGTTTTCTCAAAGGAGATCTCCTATTTCCCCGTCCTTACATTCCGGCGACGCTACATACTCCATCACTAAACATGGTGGTAAAATCGCGAGAATCCCTTCAGCCAGCATACTGTATGATTGGACAACTGTTGTGTGGCACGGTTTAGATATTCATGTGTCAATCACAGACGTTCAGTAGTAGCGTACCATTGGCACAGTCAAACAAGGATCTACTAGTAAGGGATGAAAAGTGCAGAAATGAATATGTTACATTGAAGCCTAGCAGACAGCCAAATTTTCCAGTGATAAATCGCCATCCCTATTCATCACCTTCATCAGCGATAAAACTAAAATAGCAAAACTCACTCAAAACATCATACTACCTACTTCAAAAATGTTCATTTTCTGGGATATAGAGAATGTTCAGAAACAAAGGCACTATAAACACATCGCGAGAATCTTGGTCTAAACTAGAGACGAAAATGTTAGTGGCAAAATGTTGCACAATGACATTTTAAGTGCAAAATGTGCTAATATAACACTGTAGTTAACCCCCTTTTGCGCTCCATAGATATCTTACTTGTCTTACTCTTACTGTTCTGACCTGCATATTATGGGTGCAGGTTAAAATTTTGAGCAGTCCAAACGTGATCCTACGTTTACTTGACATAACATACATAAAACAATACCTGGACGTGGAGCGAAAGAGGGGACGTTTTCCGTGCATTATTGCCACATTGTTACATGTAAAATGTCGTAAAAATTTTGCCAGAAACTTTTTCGCCTCCAATTAAGTCCAGCATTCCCGCAGTGTGCTTATTATGCGATCGTCTCTGGACATCCTGTAAATGTGTAAGAACCATACTTACAGGCGCCTATTTGGCCATTTAACAGAGCTATAGAACACTGTTTTTTTTTAACTAGTAAACATATTCTTCAAGTATTAGTATACAGAAAAATATTTCAAAGAAGACTGGAATGCTATCATCAAAATATTATGCAAATCAATTTGAAGGCTTCTGTAACACGACTGGATACAATCAGCATTACGACAGAAACCTGTATTGAATTTTGATGTACTCTTACTACTGGTGAGATGTTACATCCTATAAAAATATCGTAGCAAAGACAGTGCGTCGAAAATCCTGCGCATCTGTGCAATGTTTTGCTCAATGAGGCGACAGGGAAATTGATGCGAGGTTCATTGAGGCCCTTATTGCTCCTTGATTCTGTATTGGAAATGTGAAATAGAGTTAGGGCAGGTGGCCTTAGCTGGACTGTCGCCACCGGGTGATTTTTTTCTCGTGTGCACGAGGCATTGAAGCACAGGCCACACTCCAAGCCAAGCTGACCTACAATGAGGTGACGGAGCAATTAATGCGAGGGCCATTGTGGCCCTTATTGCTCCTCGATTCTGTATTGGAAATGTGAAACAGAGTTAGGGCAGGCTGCCGCAGTTGGACAGTCGCCTCGTGTGCACGAGGCATTGAAGCACAGGCC
>PNEQ01078004.1:0-37284 GCA_003012365.1 Medauroidea extradentata
TCACTCCTGCTAGGCACACCTGCCGTAACCCTCCTAACAGACAACCTCACTGTAAATCGATACTATCTCTGGTCACGTCCATGATCTATGTACAAAATTATAAAATATCACAAAATTCAAGGCGGGTCATGGAAGCTCTGATGCAAAGTGCAAAGAACAAACACTCATTTAATACATAGATTATACTAAATAAACAAAATAATTTATAACATGAATACTTTAAGCCAAAGACATCACCGCTGTATGCCTTGGAAGCAAGCATATCAACAAACACAATGAAAATTTACTAAAGCCTTTAACATAGCAAACGCTATGTTACACCACGAACATAGTCAATTTTGTTTCAGTAATATAGAAGATTTATATAAAAAAAACACATTTTTGCCCCTTTTTTCTGTTTGGGGGTCAAATTTCAAACAATACTAAAACTACTTTTTGGGCATTTACGTATGCAACATTTTAAATAGAATACCAACTCTCTATCCAGAAGGATTCGATAAATATTAATAGTTAATCGGAAACACATTTAAGGTCTTTTCACCTCCTTAAATGTTGAATTTCGAAAAATTCTTAAGTTGGCTAATATACATTTTTATGCGTGTCCTATTAAAGTAAAAATCATTATGATAGGCCTTCGTGTTCGAACTCTATTGACATTCCTTCGGAAACACAGTTAACCCCTTTCACCTCCTTAGAGGTCGAATTTTGGAAAATCCTTTCTTAGTGCTCGCCTACGACCCAAGGGTAAACCACAGAAAAAATCTCACGATTCTAGGTCCAGTGGTTTAGGCTGCGGTTTGATATATCAGTCAGTCAGTAGTGTTTTCTTTTATATATATATATATATAGAGATATTAATGTCATTGCATATACATAATAATAACAATAATAATAATAATAATAATAATAATAATAAAGTCATTGCACATGTTCAAATAAGTTATCATTCGTAAATGCTTTTAAACTTCTCTCAATAACAAATAGCAAACGTATATTATAACCTACTCGGTCTAGGGACTGAGTAGCTTATGTTTCAAGGTCAACGCAGGTGTAATTAACTACTGCTACTTATTATCTCAGATGTAAGTTGTGAGACAGACTTACCGAGGACGTAGGGAGACGCTAGTATGGCGGGCACTGTAAACCCGACACCCACTCGGAACAAAGTCCACGTTGCAAAGTCTCGAGCGAAGGCTGTTGCCACGCCGAAGAAACACTCTATGGCGAGGTATATGAAGAAGGATGGCCGTCTTCCCAGCCTGAAACAGTGGAAAATTTATCGTTATATTGTTTTTGTTTTTGTTTAAGAAACGTCATCTCTTTGACATACATAATTTGGTTCGGTGAATAAACTGTAGTAGTATTGTGTTTAATTTTATAAAACATCACGCAGATTGCAAATATATCAAAACATAAAGGAACACACTTTTCATAACTGGAAATACTTTAACGAACAAATTTGAAAACAATTAATTTTTTCTTTGCTTGATTTAGAGTAGATCGAAATACTATGCATGATAGTTTAACCTTAGCAGAATCTTTCATAACTATTTCGGAGAGAGCATATATTTTAATTTAAACATACTTTTTTGTTCCAATGATATGATGTTGACAAGTCTATTTATTTTCTTCGGCGTAATTATTCTAGCCATGATCACATAGATAAATTGAAGTCGTGTCCGTACAACCAAGATAAACATCACTATTTTTTATTAATTTTGAAAATTTTCATATATGATTGAGTTAGTCATGATTTATATAAACCAAAAGTAAATGCAACAATTCGCTTGAAACAATTCACAAATAAAAAGTGTGTATCGATGATTAAAATGAAACAATAAAATCTATCAACATCTTATACACCAGCCCTAAATGCGTTAACCAAATGAAGCTGACTAGAACAACAATTGTCCTTTAATCGACCTCAAATCGAAATATGTATAGTAAACATGTTAACTTGATTAAATCTTCTACCATGTTCTCGATTATCGTGTCCAATTAAACCTTAATCTGACGTACGTGAGAGATGAGAGATTGTAAACTAAGCAAGCAGCAAGTAATAAGATGTATAGTTGATTGAAAATATTATGTAAACTGATACACATTATTAGTGCATGTATTGGTTTGAAATAAACTGAAGAGAAGAGATTTTGTCAGCACCCTGCACCTACGTCTTAAGTGGTGGTCAGGGGTGATATGATGTAAGTGTGGTAAAGCGCCGGAATGTGAGGGATTTGGATTATTAAGCGGGAGATCCCAGAGAAAACACGTCGACCAGCGGCATCGTCCGGGGCACAACTCTCACCTGCAGAAATCCGGGGACCGACCTTGCCAGGAATCAAACCCGGATCATCTTAGTGGGAAATTAGGGCCGTAGCCACTGCGCCTACCGCAGCCCCTGTTTTAAATTAATCTTATTATTTTGACCAAAATATAAAAAAGGTGAGATGTCAGACATTGTAAATATTTACAATTGAATATTGTATAAATAAACTAACAGTATGTAGAAAAGGAACTCTTCTTGCTTATAGGTAAAGTCTATTCCTGCAAAGGGAGCGTTTTGACCTTAATGTTTTATTAAATGAGATGACTTCTGACGGTAACACATTCAGAATTAATGGTAACTATATGAGATATTCGATACCTTCCTGTGAGACGAGGGTACTTGATTATTATGGATTTGTGTAACAAAGCATAGATGTAGCAAAGTATGTGAGTAAGTGTACACATGAGTGAAATATATCTAGAGAGACAAATGTGTAGAGACATACTCTTCACTCTTAATATTAACAGAACTCAAGAAAACACATAGCTACAATTTTCTGTTTAATTGAAACAAAATAAACATAAAACCATATATGTACTAACTGAGAACTAGGAAAAGAAAAAAGTTTATTTAGGGCAACAAACTGAATGGTAAAATCATAGTTAGGTATTTATGCACACATCCTTACAATACTTAAATCAAATATTTTATAAATTTGCTTGACTTTAAAATTAATATAGTTTGCAGCAAAATTAAAATAACAGTTGTGCAAATTAAGGTAACATTTTGAACTGTGATTGTAAAATACTATACCGAAACAAATTAAAGAATTTGTTTGTGCTATTGGAAATTCTGAAATTACACCATCTTTAAAGTTTCTCTCTCTTAGGCAATAAACTCAAAATTCAAATTTATATTTGTAAAATAGCAACGCCCCGGTAGCTAGTTAGTATGAACATCTTAGGACCTTTGAGTTTAGGCATTAATTTTATACACAGAATTAAAAATATGACTGTCTTAATTCGTTTTCTGCAAAATTAATTCCGTCTAAGCAACGCCAAAATATTGACAGCTTTGCAAAATGAAGTAGAAAGAAATCTTGAATGGCGTTATTACTGTAAGACTTGTTTACTTATCTACAGTACAATGGCTTCCTTGGCATCTTTACTCCTTGGCCTTCTATCCTGCTTACTCAAAATTTCAATACTTCGGTGCCTACAGCTCAAATTTCTTCCCTATACCTCGGCTGTCTTTAATACGCACGGCAATATGGTGGTCCATTAATTTGCCTAGCCTTACGATGATGCCAATTTACTCAGATTTTAGCAAGGCGAAATTATTTCGCGTTCTTCATTGTTTGAAGTTGCCACTAATCTGCTCCTTTTTCATGGCGCCAAAGACAAAGCCAGATCGCGAAATTAATAATAATTATAATAATAATAAAAACTTGCGTGCAAAAGAATAACGATACATTATTACTAAACTTCCTGAAGTACGTAATTAACTCGGAATAACATGAAACAAAATTTATAGTTACGTTAAAATTAAAACAGATATTAAAAATAAATGACTGGTATGCATACTAATCTGATACAAAACTAAAGAACAAAGATTCTCACGGGCAGTTAATAAGCAAATCAATATATAATTACTAGTCAAGAATAAACATAATTAACTGCAATTTAAAACAATAATCAGATGAGCGAAAATATGATAATATAACCCCCAAAATGGTATAGACTGAATTAAATAGTAAGTACAATATACTGCACTCGTTACAACCTCGACAATTTGGACCCCGACCACGCCAATGTGTTACGATAGGAGACGTTCAGCTAGGGACGCTGTCTCATTACTACTACTGACCATACTTACGTAATAACATTGTCTGACTCAGTCAGATTGAGTTCTCCATTCTGTACGTGTGCCTGCAGATAGGGCAGATCTCAATCCCTGAAACGTGGCATATGTTGTCGTCGAAGGAAGCCGGCTACATTTCGTCTCTGTTTTATTTTTTATGCCTTCTGCGTTCACACCCATTCTTGTATTTTGTCAGTTGGTGTTTCACAGCTGTCCTCGTCCACATTTGTCACATTTCTCATGCAACTTATGTTGTTTTATTTTATTTTCGCCTTTCTTGATAAACCAGATATATTATGTTGCACAATAAATTTGTATTATTTTTGTTCCATTTCTTTTGTTTTCGTGTCGTCTTTCTGTAAACAACTATATTCCCTTCCGCAATTATATACATATATGTTACGTGTTTGAAAGCAACAACTAATTTGTTTATTATTTTTCTTATTTTGAATTATTGTGTCGTTTTTATGCCTTTCCGCAGCATTTGCTTGCAGCAGCGTGTGCCCAAATGAACAGTTCTGCATATGATATAATTTTTGTAAGGAATACAAGTTTACCGTAACCACGCTGTTAATACTCCTTTATATCGGTGTGGTAAATTGAAAGGTATTTAAGAACGTTAGTATTTATTTCTTTGACAAATTGTTTTTAAAAACGTACATATAGTCAAAATTTATTGAAACCGAACGTTTATAATTTATCAATTCTAAAACATTGTAAGAACTTCCTGTTTATATGTTTTCTATTATGACTTTACATATCTGAACAATTAAAATCAGTTTAGGTTATCAGTCATACGTAAGTATAGGTTATGTAGTGGATTGCTGTTAGGAAACAATTTCTCTCTGCTGAACGAAACATCCTTCTCCCCTTTATCGCCGTTTACTATCATAAGAAAAATTATTACTTTTTTCTATTTTCAGGCTACTTAGCTTGTTATCTAACATGAGTGTAGCGTGGACAAGAAGAAACCCTTGACAACATTAGGGACAACGACTGCTTAATGAGGGAGATAGTGCTAATTGTAAGAGATTTTCGACCGACTATTAGTATAGTATAGTGCCAGGATCACATTTATCTAATGACACGTGCATACAATCATTGAATACGAGGCATCTCGTTTGAAACCTCACTCGCAGGCAAATACGAAGATCCTTTTAAGACCACAATCTACCTGAGAATTGTGGCGTGAACAAGGATAGAGATACACATGTTGAATAATCTATTCGAGGGTGCTCAGACGTTTTTTAACTACATATATTTTGGATGAAAACTATTTTCTGCGTTGAGAAGAGGATATTATTGCTGCAACATATTACAATTAGGAATAAAATTAGAATATTGTGTTTTCCAGAGTTTTTGACAGTAGAAATACTTATACGTTCATAGCTTTCTGGATATTTGAATTAAGCCCTAAAATGTAATTAAACAGTCTGGACCCCACTTAGATGAATAAAGAGTCAGTGGTGGCATTTATGTAGGTTTGATAGGCATTAAGCCACGACGAATAGGATAACATAACAAGTATATAATCACACCGGAGCTCTGAGGTAGGCAGTGCCCTTAAGAATTACTTTTAATAAAAAATGGGTTTTCAGTAGTTTACTTCATCCTAAGGAATCGAAGTAGGTAAAATAGTAGTTGGTTTTGTATCTCACATTATTCAAGCTACGATGAAAAAGTTTACACACACTTGTACAGGTTTCAAATTTTTAATATTAGCAGGCATAAAGAACTCTTCAGTAATAATCGCGACGTCAGTAAGGTTTATAATGTTATATATTAACTGAAACAATAATAATCCACATTTTCCCACGCACATCTTAAGCTAACAGCAGAGCAGTTTTATTTCTCCGTTTATCAAGGATTAAAAGAAGAACTTTTAACATAAAAATAAAGACTAATTCCTCCTTAAAAGTAGTTTCTCTTTGACATTTCTTAAAATTTTCCAAGGCGTGCTGTTCTCGTAAGGTAAAATAACTTTATCGTCTATATGTATGACGGTACTTGATTATAATTCCGATTTATAAAGCACTCATGTTGGAATTAACGTCTTGTAAATATTATTATAAAATTAAGTCTGTTACAAGTTTGCTCGAATAATATTTTGTGATCTGTTCGAGCGTTACTTGACTTAAATTGTCTATTTATAAAATACTAGGTATTTTTCATTATCTATTGTGTTTAAACCCATAATTTTCTCTATGACACCGAACAAATTTGAAGAGTAATATGTAGGTAATATACACGGAACAAAGTTACTTATAGAACCATTTCGAAGGCAGTATATAAAAATGCGGAGTAAATAAGTAACTCTAAAATTTGCTGCGTACCCCAGAACTCAGGCGAAATCAAGGCTAGTGATATAAATGTTTAATGCTTTATAAATGGGCCCAGTGCCAGTCGAACCTACGTTTATGCTACGGCTGACTTTTTGTTTCCCTCTGTACGATCCACATTTCTGTAAGATTTTTAGGTTACTTAAAACATTGAAAGAGAAAGTATTTTCATAGTAAAATAAGGTTGCTAACACCGGTTCCAAATTGCTTTTAAGTATGTATTTCTGTCGGAATATTTTTCAACACCCAGCACAGAATTTTTTTTTCGGGAAATAGTATTGTGAAATGTGTTCCATGTAGGCAACACCCTTAATGTTCATGGTCAGATTTTTGCGACGCAAATTCCGAGGACAAAATTGTAACAGTTGAATTTCATTAAATTTAATTAAATGTTTCCGTATCAAAATTTGAAAATTCTTAATATTTTGAAACATTATTTATTTTAAAAAAGTAACGACATATTTTATAGTGTCGGTAACATGCAGAAAGTTGTAACTGGTGGAAGGACTTTCTGTATCAGCAGTATGCATTTCATTGTATGTAATATAAATAAATGTGTGTATAGTACAAGGAATAAAGAGTAGTGGCTGAACAAGTATGTATTTTATTATATCTTCAAATATTAAACACAAGAATTTTTGCCTTATGTTTGCTCTACAATACTAAAGTTCTCCACAGATATTTATTTCAATGAACACATAGTTACGAAAACGTACAGAATGACAACATAAAATGCAAACAAATGTTTTTAAAGAAAATCTCGTAATTTTTAAATGTTTTTTTCAATGGGAAGCAGATAAATACACATGGAAATGTGCAACTACTAGTTGAAGTACGTTAGCACTTAGGGCTTATGATATATTTTAATAGTTTCTTAAATAACGCTCATGTATCTGAGAACATTAAGACATAATACGATATTTCTATTTGGAAATTGGAAAATAAGAAAATGCAATGTATATTTATGACATAATAAAGTTTCATGAATCTTAATACAACGTAATGATAATATTAATTCGATAGTAATTTATCATAACACTGCGCTTCGTATTCTGGAACAAATCGAGTTACAAGAATATCGTATAAACAATATCGCAATGAAAGTTCTAACTGCATACGAAAGTACTTAGTATCGTGGGAGTTGCTGGCAAATTATTATTCGGTCATTAAAACATCCGCAATTAATAAACGACTCTATCATGGATATAAACAGCACTCCATTGTTGCTAGAGATAGAATATTTCGAATAAGTATGGCAATGTTGACGCATCCACGATTGAACAACGACATTATTTAAGTTTGTTTTGTAACTCTTCACACTGCGAAGTGGCGGATATAAATTATCTCGCAGGCAGAGCAACAATGCACGCAACACTTCGCAGTATTATCTGCTTCTGTTTGTTTTCCATAGTAATTGTCTGGTTTTGAGAAAGCAAACAAAAATAACAACCAGTGCTTTGAATAGAGTTACAAATTGCTTTCAGCTCAATGGTTTTGTTTATTTCGCATCCTTCGTAGCTGCATGCAATCGGCGACAATGACGAGGAATGAGTGAAACACGGAAAGAATTTTAGGGTAGTTCACGAGTGACGTAAAACAGCTGCTGTGCGTGAGAATATTTTATTCTAGACATTATTTGGTATAAGGTTACCTAAATTTCTTGTTCAGGAATAAACATAAAAACCATTATATTCGGTACGTATATAAAATTGAAATTTCAATAATAATACTAAAATAATTATATTCCTACAATAATATTATTAATCTTATTAATTAATTTAATTTAAGTGCCAACCGACAGATAAACATTTCACATATGACACTGAAACATATACAGAGACTGGAAAACATATACAAACAAAAAACTTTATGATATACACGTAAAAAACACAGACATATACATATGCACACCAACATACTGATTTGCAAATCAATAAAAATATTTACGATAGATAGAACTGAGAAAGTGTTAATAATTTATTGTGTTAAAAGTCTTGACATAATAAAAAAACATATTAGCACTTATATTTTAATTTTTGGTTAAACATTTTTATGAGGGATAAAATATATTAAGTGTATTGTTTTAACTAAAACAATGTTGAATGGTAAATTTGTTTTTTCTAAAATGATCAGTTTGATACAACTTCTAGTTAAATAATATATTTTGTAGTTTATTACAAGAGGAGAAGAGGATCTCTGAGGGTACATGAAAGCTCTAAGTCCATCGTTATTTAAAATTTCGGGGCTGTGATACTTGGCCAAAAACAGTTTGAAACGAAAACAGCATCAATAGCTTATCTTCATAGTTTTATAGTTTGTGTGTTAAGTATCCTAATAGTTTGTTCGTATTAAAAAACTTCAGATTCTTTCTTAAGAAGTTTATTAAAGATGTACCTGAAGATTTTTTTGTATCACTTGAATTCTGCTTGAGTCTGTATTAGTTATAGAATTCCAAATTGCAGAACCGAATTCTAGTTTAGCTCGGACTAAAGCATATCAAAGGCATAGTATAGAATAAAAACCAGTTGCGTTGGGTGTTAAATATTATATGAACCCTAACATTTTATTTGTTTCTGCAATAATATTGTCGATGTGATGATGAAAAAATAATTTTGATTCTAATAACACACCAAGATCACGTAGACAATGATTTTTAAAATCATTTGACTGTTTAAATTGTGCTAGAATTCATTATTGTAAGTTTTACGAGAAAATCAAATGATTTGCGATTAACCGTCACTTTATTTCATACCATTCTGTTGACACCAGTTGATAATAGTGTTTTTATCATTCTGTAGAAGTATGCAGTCATTTATAGTACATATAGTACATCATATAGTTATAGCCCGGTAGTTTTCGCGAAAAGATTTTTGAACCTCTTTGTTTCAGTGCCTTAAGTGCGCACCAGCATCTCTGCTATGTGGTCAGTGATTGGATGCCTTAACATACAACGTCTGGAGGTTAAACCCGCAAATCACAAACGTGTTGTGTCACAGTTATCCGTATACTGACTGGCACAGTCAAATGAATAACAACTCTGCACAAAAACACTCTGCCAATAATCATGAAGTTGAACTGCAGGTGTGCACGTAAGACACTGAAACAAAGTTAGGCAAACATCTTTTCGCGAAAACTACTGGGCCCTACATGATATAGTACATCATCATCAGCATACAGAAGAGCCTTAGCAATTTGAATAATAACGTGTATATCATTGATAAATATATTAAATAACAGAGGTGACATTGTTATACCCTGTGGTACTCCGGATGGAACAGTAAATACTTTAGATATGGTGTCCTCAATTCGTACAGTGAACGTTATATTAGTTAAGTAACTATGAATCCAGATAATATAAACAGAGATTAAGCCAAAATTATATAATTTGCATATGATAAGTGTGTGCTAACATGTATCAAACGCTTTACTTAGATCAAAACATACTGCATCAACCTGGTTACGAGATATTACATTAATGTATGGGTCTTTTACAAAATCCAATAAATTTGTTGTAGTGGTTTTACATGGTATGAAGCCATGTTGTTTATCAGTTAATTTACTTGATACATTAAATAGAATGTGTTTATGAAATATGTTTTCAATTATTTTAGAAAAAAAATACATAATAAAGAAATAGGTCTGTAATTAGATACTGAGAGTTTATCCCCCTTCTTAAAGATGGAAACTACATTTGCATGTTTCCCAGTTTTGGAATATGTCCCAGTAGATGGACTTCTATTAAAACTATGAGTTAAAAAGGTTGTTAATATATCACTGCACCCTTTTATAACGAAATTTGGTATACCATCTGCTCCGGTAGATTTTGTGAGTTTTAGTGTTTTATAGTCCATAAAACTAAGTTTACAGTACGTTCAGGTGGTGGTAAACAATTTTCAGAACTCTCAGTCACATTGTGAGGAACAATATTACTATATAAGTTGTACACTTTTACAAGGTGTTTACCTAAATGATTTGCTATTCTGATATTGTCACTGAAGATTTCGTTATTGTCTTTTAAATTATATACTTGTTTGTATCCATTTCTATTGATTCTGTCGTAATTCCAAAATTGAGATGGATTCAGCTAAATTTTATCATTAATGTTACTAAGCCATTCATTTTTATCAAATTTTATCCGTTCTTTGACATAGCGTCTAAACATAGAAAATTGTTTGTAAATTTCTGGGCTTATATTTTGACATATATTCTAAAATAGTGTTCTTTGAGTCTAAGCAGGAAAATTAAGTGATCGATAAACAAGTGGGGATAATTTATTCCAGTTTTGACCTTTGTAGGAATACATTGCCGTGTTGAATTCCTCACAATTGTCGTTAAGGATTCAACCATTTCATTTACGTCAAACATGTTGTAAATACGGCTGTAGTCAGATTTTTGTAGTGCTAGGTACAAGTAGAGGTAAAAACCTCCCATGTAGTCTCTAAATTGTGACACGATATTACGCTCAGGTGATTTGGATGCGCGATATCTTCACTAACAAGAGGTCCAAGTGCCTTTTCAATATTGGTGGTGTTCATGTTTGAAAATGTGAGATCTAAATGTTTTTCGTACGATAAAGTGTTATTTAATGGTTCTAGCCCAAGCAAATTAGTGATTTCTAGGAGAAACTGCAGTTTTATTTTATTGAAGTAGTGCATAGTGTTCTGTGTATGTTATAAATGCCAGTACGCACCAGGTAAATTAAAGCCACCAGTAAGAAATATTTAATCTAGGATAACTAGACAGTTTAGTTTCAAGATACGTGAAAAAACTCTGAAAGTCATGCATTTAGAAATAGTGTGTTATATAAATATTTCCTAACATAATTTTTTCTTGTTGACTTCTTCCAGTTTCAACCTACATTGCATTAACGGTTGGCATGTCAAACTATATTGTTTGTCAAGTATATGGGAAAACTAATTTATTTTCAGCTATTATAATTCCTCCTATATTCATTGAAGATAATATGTTATAATTACAATTTTTACGAAAAATGCAATGTCTATCTGGAAAATATTGAGAGTTAGTGAAGTTATCATTAAGCCCTGTTTCTGTACGGCAAATTACATTAAGAGTTCGGTAGATAAGTAAACGCTGAAAATATCAATTGATTTCTACACTTTTTTCGAAGCCAATATGGATAAAATACTCAATGACAATCCTAGATAATGGTATTTGCCAACTTAATGAGTAATTATTTATCCAGAATTTATTACTAATTCGTTACGGGTGATCTATTGCGCCGCAGTTAAATACACGAGGTTCCGGCGTCAGAGATTGTGCCTCAGAAGTTCGTAACACTGGAAACAATTTTGTTTAAAACGTAGGCTAAAACTATTGTCTAGGATTGCTAATGTTTAATTTTCGTAAATTGGCTTCAAGATACCTACAGTTATATATTAATGAATTTAGCGTTGAATCATGTACCACGCCCTCTTAAAGTTAGTTGATAGTCAATTTTCCGAGAATTCATTTGACTTTGCAGGTAGACCTCTGGCATTCTGATATTGAAGATGCCACGCCATCAGCTTGTACATAATATCGTAATATTAGCTGGTTCCTCCACCCGTCTCATTATGTTGGTTTTCAGACATAGCTATAGATAGGGTTACAGTTAGAGTTAAGTCTGCGGATGTTGTATTTTCCAAACTTGTCACTTTTGTGTGTTCTATTGTGGATGTAGTTTTCTCATTACCACGGACAAACAACTACTCATTTTTTTTTTCATTTTCCATAAAAATTACACTAAATAGCCAGAAGGCCACAACACTGTATTGAAAATTCTATCATAGACATCTTCCGCTTCAGAAACATAGAAATATGAATACGAATCATACCTGGCTTTTAATTTACGCTTGTAACATTCTATTATTTATGTACGACACAATGTCATTTTCCTCGACATATGGGTCAACTGGTAACACAAAAACGGATCGCATACGTGGTCCCATAGGTTTGGCCGCAATTTTGATGTTGGCAACATTACGAACACCGAGTTGCACTCGTTTTTTTTTTTCCTGGAGGCTTCTGCTGAGCTTTTTCAACGTCACTTTTTTTTTTGTTCGTCCACGTACTGTAGTGAATCCCTCCGCGTTAGCTGCTGGCGATTGCGCAGCATTACGCTGATCTGAACTGCTGATTGCCATGTTAGTCGACCGAGTGTTGAAGCTGTATGGAACAGTTAAAGTAGTGCCTTGTGACTGGTTATTTACATTATTTACACCAGGAGACATGCTTCCGTTGCTGATAATAGTGTGCATCAGTCCGTTGGCAGTTGCCTGATTTAATATTATTTTTGTTGGGCTTTACTAAAATTTACTTGAAAACAATGGACACATGGACGTGCTTCTTCACGGCCCGAAAGTATACTTTCGCTCATTGTTCAGAGTACTGTGTTTTCTTCTTTGAGCTCTCTTACCTGGATAGAGAGATCGTAAATATTTTGGCATAAGATCGTGAACGTAGTTTGAAAATCTTTATTCCCGTTTCTATATTGTCGGTCGGACATGTCTGTTGACCTACTTTCGTCGGGGACCACGAGTTTAAACTATTTTTCTTTATCTTTGTTATGACATGCATCTGTGACTTGGATTGGTTTACATTTTTTTTTTGGTGATAAGTTGAACATGTTAGGGTCTTGACAAGAGTCAAATTTGTATTCTTCACTGTTCGTCAGTTCAAGATGAGCTGTAAACTGCACGTGCCATGACGCACCACAACTTCCAGAACACTTAATAAATATCTGTTTCCCATAAAACGGCTTTCCGCACACTAAATAATTGTCCGAACTAGGGAGCATACAAGTGCTCGTATGTACAAATAATATTAATCGCTGATAGATCACTTTTACAAAAAAAAAAACTGAGATACACGCGAGAGCTGATGAAACCACATCCTACACTATCAAGTACCATGATGATGACGATGATGATGATAAAAATAATAAATTACATATGATTTAATAAAAATATTCACAGAATTATCGTATTATAGGCCTACACATTTTCTAGGAAATAGGGTTATCAAAAAATTGGTTTTCAATTCATGTTAAAAACTAATAATTTACACAGTAAAATTTGCATGAAGCGTTTTACCTGAGAAAATATTATTGTTACAATAAGAAAATAAATTTCGCAAGTCTCTGGATTTTTACTACTTTAAACATTTTTTTTTTCTAGAAAGAGAATGGCCGTTTCACATGAAACGCACGGAAAACGGAAAAATTGTCGAACTGAAACATGGTGCCTTTGAAAGTGGCCACTGTGTTACATGTACGAAGCCACGTGGCCTGACAACAACATTGATAGTTGCAGGTGCATTAAAGTGAGGGATTTAGTAGTTCTCGCACACTTGCAGAATACCGGCTCGTGAATATTAAGATAGGGAATACAATGATATACATAATTCCGTACAATAATTGTAATATGACTAGTTGACCGCATTTATATATACCGTGTACAGTGAATGATTTGAGTGAGTGAGTTAGTGAGGGAGGGTGAGAGAAATTATGGTCAGCGCTTCAGGCCGCGGTATACTGCAACTTTCATCGCCATTTTTTAATTTTTTATTTGTTCCAGACATTTATTTCTTATTTTAGACACAATATGTGATTTAATTGGGCTCTCATGAAATTTTTTTTATCTCTCATAGTTTTCGCGTAATGGTTTGTTAAAGTCATATTTTGCATGTTTTCGTTTTAAGGACCACACATAATCCAAGTGATATACCAAACTAAAAAAAAAAAAAAAACAGTTGATAAAGACATTGCAGGCTACAATGTCATGCTAATAAAAATAAAGAATAACAATTATTTGTAGGCCTATTAAAAAATTATTGAATTTTAAATTTATATTTTCAGTTTAAGCATTTTTTAGTACAAACAATGTTTATTTTTTATTTTTATGAGCATGACAAAAATATCTGGTACAAATAAAAATTTTTAAAAAATGGTGACCGTGCCCTTAAGGGGTGTGGGAGTTAGATAATATATATATTTTTATTTATTTATTTATTTATTTTCGAGTCAAAATATTTATTCAAGTTTCATTATCAAAATTTTGTCTATGACAATAAATAAAATATATTATTAACTAGCTGTCCCGTTGCGGCTTCACCCGCGTGTACTATAGAAAAGAGTAACTAACTTTTAGTTACGTGTTTATTGATGGTGTTACTATATTCTATATTATACTATATTCACTGTTTATCTTTAAGACATCAAATACAAACAGATTTGTCCAGTCCACTGCGCTAAGCGTACTTTTTTAATTCATCTTTATTTCTCTATAAAACTGCTGCCCGGCTGCGGCTTCCACCACAAAACAGCTGCCCGGCATTTAACAGCTAGCGTACTCAATAACAGTGTAAAGAGCGCGCGCAATACACTTGTATGATGTCATGTAATTCCCATCGCAAAGTCTTGCACTGGATATGAACCCGTAACCCCACCCCTCCGACACCCCAAACTTTATACAATACCTGAGTTGTCAGCGAGTGTTTTCCTCGCTTTTTTTTTTTCGCGGTTGCAAATTAGATAAAAACAATCCTTGATGCGGATTATATATCATACTAAAATTTCAGTTAGATCGGTGCAGAACTTTTTGAGTTTTTGAAGCGTACACAAACCAACATAGCATATATATATATATATATATATATATATATATATATATATATATATATATATATATAGAGTCTTTCATTAAGTTGTCATGCAGAATCATTGTAGGGGAATTACAGGTTACCTTTTAAGAATGATTAGCCTCCGGTTGCGGCTTCGACCGCGTGTACTATAGAAAAGAGTAACTGACTTTCAATTACGTATTAATTGATGGGGTTACTATAAGCTTTATATATATTTAATTTACGAAGTACCTTAAATTGATTTGTATATATTTACATACGCAAACTTTAAATAAAAGAGTAGCCTATGTATCTTGAAGTTACTTTTTAGGTTTTTTCGTAAGCTTCATTTTAAAACAAAAATCACCAATGTATCTCAAATGATTTAGGAGATACGGATGATTAATTGAAGACTTTCAAGATCATATTTTGAATTATCATAAAATTACTTGTTAGACATTCACATGAACACCATTCCGATGCAAAACCACCTCGATATGTTAAGCGGTTTAAGAGAAATAGAGGATTTATTGAATACACACTAAACAGAATTTCACCCTCTTAATTTCCGAATTTTGAAAAATATATGAACTATGAATTCGCTTAGGCAATGTTTTGAAGTAACATATTATCACGTTGTAAATTTTTTAATTTTATGTTAGTATTGTTTGGAGTGTTGTAAAGTTCTTGACTCTGCTGTGGGAAGGCGGCGGTCTGGTTATTTCACAATGAACGCTCGGTAAGGCTTGTAAAGCCGTAAATTGAATTGTCGTGATGCCGGGCATCGAACTCGAGAGCTACTGCCTGCGACCTCAGAGATACGCCCTTATGAAGAATGGGACGGCTGCAGGAAGATGTTGCCTTTGGGACGGCTGGAGATGAGGTCTGCGTTCCTACACATAAGTATTTGTAGAGTTTTAAGTTTATTGTAAGTTCTAGTTCTACGTTTTGTTAGATTTAAATAATAACTTTAAAATCTTATGTTCGACAGTTAATTGCTGCACGCGCGATTTTGGTTCAGCTGTATCTAAATTATATTTTCTAAGTCTTGCCTCAGCGTAAACACTAGTTTCTGTATTTTACGTTTTAATGAAATTGTCTAGTTAAATCTAGCTAAAGATAAGTTCAAGACATTGTTTCCGAATTTTAAAGATTGCTAAATTTTTGTCAAGAACTTTATCTATTTTATTTAATGAAATTATTTCAGATATTTAGAGCTACGTCAATTTCGCGGATTCATCTGGCAGCAGCCTAGAATTGTCAGTCCTATACATCCACTGGCCACAATCGGTTATCTATCGGCTTATAACCGTACAAGCAGGTAGCAAGCGATAGAATTTCGCATTATTTCCTTATTTACTACTGGCTTGCAGTAGTCAAACGCGTTTCGTAATAACCGCCAGCAAGTCACAGACATGACAATGAAGTATACATAACTAGCATTCAACGTGACCTGGAATATATCTGCTGCGAAATTTACGTACCTCTACTGATATTCTAGTCAATTGTTACTAATGTTTATTAATGGTCTCTGATAACTCTTTTGTATAACTTTCCTTGATTTATTACATTTTGTTACATACTTGATTTCGAAATGTCCATGTCG
This sequence comes from Medauroidea extradentata, assembly GCA_003012365.1. Classification (NCBI taxonomy): domain Eukaryota; kingdom Metazoa; phylum Arthropoda; class Insecta; order Phasmatodea; family Phasmatidae; genus Medauroidea; species Medauroidea extradentata. Next base: position 16,691 of record PNEQ01078004.1, read on the forward strand.
GCTACATTGATAATTTATTTTTGCTGGAATCACTTTGTTATTGTTTTCAACTTACCCGTTTTTTCTTAACTTTTATTTAAAAAAAGTCACTTGAATTCAATATTACATTAATTTTATTTTATATTGACATGTGGCGATAAACCCTGTAGAGGGGGCTAGAGATCTTGTGCTGTACCTAATATTTTAATTTATTCCTAGGTACTTTTCTGCTCTACCTACATTTAATTTATCTTACAGATTTGTTGTTGTTTGATTAAGAGCCACATCCTGTTAATTTCTTAAAAAAATTTTTTAGGAGATGCTTATTTCTTGCCGGTTAAAGATTACGTCTTAAACGTACGCCGTAACATACGTGATGGAGTTAACAGGCTAGACTAAAATAACTCCGTCAGATTTCAACATGCAATTGCGAAGCTCCGACCGTATTAACAATATATCTTCAGGTTAGAGAGTTATCAAAAATTTTGAGAAACCACGCTTTGCCCCTTTTTGCCCCTTCAATTTTCGATTTTTAAAAAATCGTTTCTTAGTGGGTACCTACGCCGTGAGGAGAAACTACGCTGAAAATTTCATGTTTCTAGGTCCAGCGATTTGGGCTGTGCGTTGATGAGTGAATGAACGAGTGGGGCACTTCATTTTATATATAGATTGTACATAACTGTACGCCCTAGATGTACCGTATGTTAGTAAATAATCTGTACGAAGATTTGGGGTATTGTTAATAAAATGCAGAAAATCTGCCTGTGAGGCTATTCAGGAATTACACCCAGTTCGCTATGACGGGCGGCGAGCGCACTAGCCTCTACATAACCGCGGCCGCTGTGAATATCAAGCAGCAACTACGTGATAAAATGTGATAAAATTCGTTCATCTTAACTTTCCATTTTGATAACATCAATTTTGTTTAATGAAAAAACTGTTACCACTTCTATTAATATTATTTCATTTTACCCTCACAAATCAAACATGTTACCTTCAAAATATGATTTTAATAATTTCAACCATAGTGTACTATTTTTATTTCAATAAAATTAAATTTAGTAATTTCCTCACATACTAAATTTAACCTTATAGATGATTTTACATTGTGTGAATCTTCTGCATTTCGTTATTTTTTCATAATTACTGAACCGACGTACTTTAATTTAAAATACTCGTTTTTACAAATTAATTGGCCATATTATGCGATAGTTTTCCAATAGCGGGGTGATTATGTATGTGGCCCATCGATATTTTTTTACCTCGTGCAAACTAGGGGCACCTTTCAGAACCGAACACAGCTTTTGTGAAAATGAATTTTTTTTTGCCCCACGAAGCTATACTCTCAGTGACGTGAAATGTGTTCTAGAATATGACGACACTAATCAACTTTGGGAAGTACAAATTTCGTTCCACTTGGACCATTGCTTTTTCCACAATCAGTAAATACTTATCTCAGGGTAGAGTATAGACACATTTTCTTTAAAAATGCGTTACTCTTAGACGGTTGCAAATCGGAATGTACAAGTTTGGTTTCTTTGGTAGGTTTTGGGTCCCTCTGTCACTCGCCTCTTTACTGACGCCTACTCTCGGAACATCCTATATATATATATATATATATATATATATATATATATATATATATATGTGTGTGTGTGTGTGTGGGTTTTAATAAGAGTATGCTATTCATAAAAATGGACTTCAGAAATCTCGTATGTTTAAAAATTGTTAAACATAAGTGATGGAGAAAAATTAATTATAAACATGAAATGTAGAATAGTCTTAATGTTAAGGGCCGCGATGGCCGAATTGACAAACCATTCGCCTCTCACCAAGGTGACCCGGGTTCGATTCCCGGTGGGTGTAGCTGGTCGGCGGGTTTTCTCGGAGATCTCATGTTTCACCCCACCTTTTTCATTCCGGCGCTGCTCCATTCTCACCTCATGTCACCCCTCATCAGCTGTAAAGACCTCGATGTTAAGCGCTCACTAAAATCTTTCACAAAAATGTTAGTTATCCTACTGTGTACCGAGTTTGATGAAATTCTGATAAGTTGTTGCCCTGATATCTCGTGTAATAAAAAAATTTTCAAATTATGTAATTTTTTAAATTTGAGTACGCCATGAATGTTGATATGTAAAAGTAATGTCAGCTTATTGTTACAGATATGCAAAACTCACGTTATCATTTGGTAACAGACTAAACTTCACTTTCCTTTACATAACAGAGCATAATCTGAGATTAAATTGGCCACGAACTATTATGTGTTGTCATTTACGTGTGTTACGTCTTTTCATAATTGGCCTCTCTACCGTGGAAGCATTCTCCGCGGTAAGTCACGACAATATCGGCCAGCGGGAGACGTCAAACGAGCCTATAGTCACTTGGAGTCTATTCAGCTGTCAGAAAATAACGCGAATTTTGCATGTCCCTACTTATTGTGTATTATATGTACTAAACTTATATGTGTGAAATTTTCAATGAAATAGGGTCCTCTAGAAAAAAAACGTAAGGGAAACACACAGCCTACACGCAAACACACAAACACACACATACACATACCCATAGGAACGTGTTTTCCTAGGCCTACGGTTTCCTTCTAAATATAGGTTAAAATATTGCGCTCCTCACCTCAAGTGGCGGTTAGATAGAACAAAAGAAGGAATAAATTGACTTAAGGTTGGTAGAGTTATTCGGTTTATCAAGATTCCGTTTCTTTACGTATTACTTAAAATCTATAACGTACTTAATTTGTAATTGTAAACTATATTGCGTGGTATTACGCACTAGTAAAATACAAATTTTATTCTTAACTTAGGGAAGAGCAGTTAATTTAAAGAATGATTAATCCGTTTTTTTGCTTTTGAGCAAATAAAAAAAATATTCGTAATATTATCTATCTCCGTAAACTAAAGTAGCCTTGCTAGTTTTTGTTGTCAGTACGTTAAATAGTCCCTCAAATCATTCACACCTGCAAGAGGAATACGTTTTTTAAGCGCACTGAATATTACATAATTGTTTCTTGACAAAGACTGTAGGCTACTAACGGTTTTGAATAGAATATTGATAATTTTAATATTTTTTTCCAAAAGGATTTGAGCTAGCCCTTTCTACAGGAAACATTCTAAACGTCAAACTTTACGTCTGTACAGAACGTATCATGCCGGAGTCACAATGGCGCAACATAAGTGACACGACCGCAGCAAAACGAAATACCAAAGACGTCCGCCAATCAGCACCGAGGTTTCTGTGGCATCGGCTCGACAAAAATGGCGGAAGTGACGCGAATTCCGAATGTAAGTTATATCGATTTTTATTAGAGTCGGAATTGAATTTTGCGCCCAAATGTTGGTGAATCTGGTGAGTTGTTTCTAAATTGGGTTTATTTATTTTAAGAGAAGATTTTGTGCTGAATATTATAAGTGAATCATTACTTATTTAAGCGAACGTGTATTTTTTTTTTCATTTAATTCGACACCTCGGAATGGCAGTGGTCAATTAATAAATATTTTATTGCATTCAAACGAAAAAAACTTAAATACAGTTAAAATGTGTGGATATCGTTAGTATGGAGTGGTAATGTACGATTTACATGTTTATATAGGTCATTCGGAATAAAGTGAGCACTAAAGATTTAACCTTTGAAAAATATCACTAACCGTTGCTGCATGTAATTCAACATTGACAACAGTTACATTACTGCTTATACAGTTGGCAGCGAATTATCGCACGTTGTTCCGTGTATTTTATATTTAAATACTACATTACTGAAAGAACATCAAACGCGATCGATCTCTACGTATTCAATATACTATAAAATATTTATTTATGATAATATTGACATACTTACTGCCTGTATAAGTTTTCTTAAACGGCACCAGTAGAAAGTGATGTAATCCGGGCCGTTCAAATTCAACAGTCGTTAGCGAAAGGCGTCTAGCGCTACGTGCACTGACGTAGTTAATTATTTCACCGACAGGTGGCATCAGAGTTAGGTTTTCGCCACTTAGCTTGGAAGCGTTCAATAACAGTACAAGAGGAGAGCGTTGTTGTGTTTGTCCGTTGTGCAATAAATATGGGTTTCTGATAAAAAAAACTTTTAAAAGTAATATGTGTGTTACGAGCGCCAACATGAGTATCTTGATTTAGAAACAGCAATTTATTTATTTATTTATTTTTTTTTGGTTTCATACACTAAGAAAATACGTTGTTTTGGTTGAGTGCGTCGTTGCTCATGGCAGTATAACTGAACAGGTTTGAATTCTTAAGTTGCGTGTGTCATTATGGCGTGTTTTTTGTGGCGGTTTTGAGTTATAAATTCGATTTTCATGTGTACGTATTTAAGAGATACGTAATGGCAACAGTGCGGGTCGTATAAATTAGAGTCGACGCCCAGAAACCAGTATTAAAAGACGTTAACTCGTATGTATTTATAACTAAGATTACTATTGGTTATACATTTTATTCAATACCCGTGTATTTAATAAGTAGATATTGTTGATAACATTTTCAGCCCAGTGTAATGTAGATGTAAACATTGTACAAGCCTATGTAAATTAAAGCACGTGGCAATGTGTACGTTTATATACCGCGGAAAGATATAAACTGGCAGAAAATAGAAATTAATTAGGGCTTTTTTGAGTGCTCACTTCATCCCGAATCACCTAATATATATATATATATATATATATATATATATATATATATATATATATATATATTGTAACATATGACCAAATTCAAGTCCTGTTATACTATTTTATCACGTCAGATGTGTTCACTGTAATTTTATTTTACAAGTATTCTATTTTGCTAAGTTTAATCTATTTATTTTATTTTTGTGGTGGCTGACATAGGTTAACTATTTTTGTATTTGTGCAATAAGATTAGTAAGAGAAAGTCTTAGTTCAGAAAGTGCAGTTTAAAGTAATTTCTCTAATAGTTACCGAGTGCTGATCTGCTAGTGCTTTGGAGGTGGCTCGAGGCACGACAATGCTAGTTTTGAAAGAACGCTGAAGGGTTGCATTATGATTGGCTGAAGAGAATGATATTTTTGTTTTGAATGTATTATACGATGAACGGAGGTTTTTTTCTTTGGACGGCGACTATAGGAGAGAGAGTCACGCGATGTGCGTGCTCTCGTTTTAGGATTTTAATTAGCTGCGAGATATATATTGTGCATAAGGCCGCCTATTTAGGCGAAGACGTGTCGGAACTGCAGTTTTCTGTGAAAGAAGAGGGCCTGACAGTTATAATTTGTGGATATTAAGTAGATTTGTACTACAGCGTCTGAACGTATGGTGCGTATATAGACTTTATTTCGCCGGCACCAGTCAGCCCGTGAGCTGATATAGGGAACAGGACGTGGAGAAAACACTCTCCTCGCAGTTCTACGAGAACTTCCAGACGGCACAGAACTTCGCTCACCGACATGAAGAATAAAGCTAAGTCTCGCCAGCCTTTTGTCTCGTAGTTAGAGCCTGACCGTAATTGACGACGCCATCTTCCGATTTTTATGCAGTCTGTAAGCGTGTAACTCTCTGAAAATAATTCACCCGACGGGCATCCCTGAGTTACAGAATTCATGTTCAAATCCTAGATTTAGCCGTGGCACAGTTACAAAATAATAATTTCATCTTTTCTAAGTTACATAATAAAATTTAGGTATATTCTGCTACACTCATCTTGTTCTATCAATGTGGTCTACTTAATTTGGTTTCTGAAGGATCCAGATGTTTTTATTCTTCAGTACTAGGAGTCAGTCAAGTATGATTAATGATAATAAAATTGATATCACTTTACGGGAGTCTTACTAATACCACATCTTGTTCAGCCATCTTATGTTGTCATTTTCGTTACGAGCATAGTACGATATAAATTTTTTTGAAATTCGTTGGGCTGTAGTTTCTTTCAGTAGTATCGGAGTATATTTTAAGTGGTTCTGCATGCAAGTATTTCTAGTTCACCAGCGAACGCTTCCAGAACTTCTGTTGGTAAGACATACACTGGTGTTCCCCACATACCGGATCCTACTTTAGATGACCAGTGCAAATGTAACTTCAAAATTAACCCTGAGATACATAACCTTTATTATTAAATCGCTGAGCTACATCATGTCACTATTGACGTCAGTTAATCCACTTTTGCACCACATAGTTGCATTGCGCGGTCTTGCATAGAGAAAGTGGTAGCTGCGTGTGTGGCTATATATATATATATATATATATATATATATATATATATATATATATATATATATATATATATATATATAGTTAGGATTTGTTGCGTGGCAGCCAAATTAGTGATCATCATAACAACGATAAATATTAGTTTCGTATCACATCCTTGTTTTTTCTGTCTTGCCACTGTGATAACAGCATCATGCTGTCGGACGTGAAACGTATAATTTTCGTGTATCGATTTGCTAGTAGTTCTACGACAGTCAGTTATGCTTTTAAAAATGTTTAGAACTGTGCAGAAATCCATGAAAACGTTGGCGTTTGGTTGACAACTTTCTTTGCGTTTTCAATATACTAGATTTACAAGAAAATAAAAAGCAGTACCTAGTAAATGTGGCTTCACTTGCAAAATTATTTAAATATCTTTGATATTTCTTGATGTATAAAAATTAGAAACTTCTTTCCCATATTAAAAGGGGAAAAAAGTACAGTTTATATTCGAACTTCATTAATTGGTTTTGGGTGTACTTTTTAAAGGAAAGTTGCAAGTTACATAAAAAGCAGGTGAATGTAATTACGTTCTTTCTTTAAACAAGAACATTAATTTACTTTTCTGATAATCCTGTAAAATTTGCGTGTAAAGTTAAGTTACACGAGCTGCATATTCAGAAGGAAATTTAGTTAATGCTAACAGACAGAATTTCGCAACTTAACACGTTTTGAGTAATTCATGCACTTTGTCTTGGTGTTTTATAGTATCCATGTAAGAGCAAAACAAGATATTTTAGGCTTTGACAAGCGAATTCGTCACAATTTTTCTGTCAAATGTTATAAACGTGTATACAGAACTATTTAGATAATAAACGATGCAAAACTATTAAATTATTTTAGTATTGTTACTAATAAAATGAGAGAACAATGAAACTTATTCTAAATGTATATTTATGTGTTAATTATTTTATAATTTTAATTTTTAAATGCACTATCCGAGAAAAATATTAATGAAGACTCGAATTAATTATATGTGCACATAAACGCCTATGTACACATGCAAGTTACATAAAATGTTACACTGGTAAAGTAAAAATTTTATCAGAGTAAATTATTTATGTAGATGCCGCAAGAAAAATTGTAAGTTTTAATACAAATATTTCTGGAAGTTTTAAATTTTCCTTAACAACCTGTGATAAACAAAAATTAAAAATATTTTATTCAGATGAGTTGGGTGGGTGTTCTTACTAAGTAAAAATACTAACGTACGCAATGACACAGGTAGGATAAGACGAGGAGCCGTTGATAAGTAGCGGAAGTATTGCCTCTCAGTAAGTAATCATACATAAAAAGCATACAAGAACATTAGAACCAATTTCTACTTTTGACCGTGGGGAGAAGAGCGGAGTATCGAGACTATGAGATTACGTACCACGCAACCGGTTGTCACTTTAGAATAAATTCAGCCAGACAGAACCGGATATGATCAGTGGGCCTGAGAGAAAGAGAAGCAAGGTGACATGTCAAGATAAACGGAACTAAACTTCAGCACTTCCGTTTACTTTTAGATGCATAAAAATTTAAATAGCGTAAATTTACAGGACTCGTATTTGTTCGACTGAACAATACAAGAAAATTTTAAAAATTCTCAGCCATGTATACATAGTGTTCTTCTGTTGAGTTCTAACTGTCGAACGATGTATGCCACGTCGGATAAAACATTGGCATTATATTTACACGACTTTAATGTCTACAGAAGAGTGACAAGCTGTCACAATGGTGCATTCTTCAAGGTTGACTCTCGAGCTGATGTATTACTTCCAGACATGCACTCGTATTGCACAAATCTGTCAAAGATAACTGGTGTACAATTGCAATGTGATATGGCCTGGGGGACACATATTGCACGGTAGAAGCTAACGTTATATAATATAGTGAACTAGATGAGCACACAGTACATTTTGGCTGTACTATTCAGCTACCAATCGGTAACGTTTTGTTACAAACAAAGCATGTTCAAGTAGTCCCATATTTTTACATTATCGGTAATAGGGAAACACTTATGTATATATATTTAAAAATCCAATAATATCGAAAGGGCAAAAACATTTTGGTTTATTACGATACAGTTTCTTTGACAACTGAAGTTTCTTACGCTCTCGAAAAAATATAACGTATCATCCACGGTAGCTGGTAAAAAATTCTTTATTAAAATATAAGTGAGCATGTAAACAACCTTGGTAAGTAACACGATTACACCAGGCAATATGCCGAAGTAAAGGTCGTGCTTGCAGGCATAACAAGAGCTTAATATGGCTAGTGAATATGGCATGAGATTCAGGAAAATAGATATTGCTAGGCCTAACCCGTATATTGTGTGTATGATAGTGTAGCTTCAGTAAATATCTCCCTAGTTACACTTTAAGATAACAAAATTACGTGACGTTAACATCAAATTAAATAATAAAAGTAATTACTTGCAACTCTTAAAAGTTTCATAAGCATTTTAAATTAACAAAATATGTTATTTGACTACTGGTTTATAGCAATGTTTGAATTTCTCAGAATTATTATATTTTTCCTAGTATCTACTAAAGTATGACTGCTATAATTAAGAATAATATGTGTATTTAATATTAAAGGTCATACTGTAAGTTCTTGGTTAGATACGTCTCGTTAAGTGAGTTCACATTTATTATGCAACAAATCATGAGGATACTCGCCATGGTGATTTTAAATTGTGCAGTTTCACATTTGCCTCTTACATTTGTATGAGGAGAAAATTTCAAGTATGTATGTGCATATGTTATCTGTGCGCCCGGTCTTTTATGTTCGCTATAAACATCGTCCTCCTTCTATCGGTGTTTCTCTTTTCTCGTGCTTCGCACATCTTTCTTTTTTTCCCCCTGCGATGTTTTATTCGACCACGCCGTTCCACTACTGCTGTAATGCCTCTCTTCTTTGTGGCCGGGAAGTCCATAAATTCCTTGCGGTGTGTGGATACGCATGCGCCTTTACACAAGTCGGCAAGTAACACTATATCTCTCCACACGTTCACACTCCCACAGATGCTTCAGGATTATTTGATTCCAAGCTAAGCGTTTTATATAAAGATTTATAATTCTCGGCAGCCAGCAATAACGTCTGAACAAATTATTCGGAACCGTTAGTTTGGTTCGGTTTAGTTGCTGTAATTTATGACGGATGTAGTAAGAAAAAAATCTGAAACTCTAGAAGTGGGTACAAGTATTTCCATAAATACGTACCAGCATGATGTTAGGACCTACGTCACAACATTCACAATGCATTACTATTTCTCATTTTTTAAAATTCTACTTACTTCTTGACTATGTGTGATACTGTAATCCAATTATGATTCATCCTCTTCAGTTGAATTATTATTATTTCTTTTTTTTAGTGGAACATATAGAGAAAATGCCCTGAAAATATTAGGAAATACTGCACAGTGCCCTGCGTTCTAAATACCGGTAGTTTCCTTAATCATTTTGTTTTTATTTCCTTAAGCCTGCATAAAAAAACTAAGAATTTTCGTTATAAAACCTTCAGAAATCTTTGTCAGCTGTGTTTAAATGGCATGTCTCACCCATTTCACATTTCCGCCAAGTATTTTTGTCGCAGTAAATTTTAATGACATTAAAATAATATTGCTTTTGTAAATTGGCCTATTTAAGCTAGAATATGTATTACAACACAGCACCTAACGCTTGACTGAGTGAATCAAAACTGATTTGTATGGATTTCAAAAATTATTTTAACAGACATGAAGAATCGGCTAGGATTTTTAAATACATTAGTATTATATTAGTTCGGTGTGCAATATAATTTGTCTATATAACTGCAAATGGAAGACAACTGTATGCAATCTAACTGTTCGTTTATTTTGATACACCGTTTAAAAAATTGGTTATAAAAAGGACTTAGTTATACAAAAAAGTATCGAAGATAACTAAATATTACGTAGCAAGATTTGGGCTATGGAGAAATGTAGGGCAGTATCTTTTGTGGCTGTATAGGATGCGTTTTTGTGTGAGAATTAATTTTTTTTATCAAATTTCAACTAACAGCACAAATACATTTTATAAATACATACTATTCTGACTGATTTTAAAACAAAACTAGACAGTTTACATATTTGATAAAATAAACAATGTTAATTTCTCATCTGGCTATGTGGACCTAAAAAATTGATCGAACCTGCTGATTTCATGAACTTTCTCACACCATTAATACATCTTACATACGAGACTGCAAGCAACGGGAACATTCCCTTTGTACATGTTTTGGTGACAAAGGATCATTTACGCTCAAGTAAACTGAAAGCCTGCTCACACAAGACAGTTCCTTCTCTACACTTCCAACCATCGAAAAAGAATAAAAACTGGGATAGTAAACACATTTAAATACAGGACTGATATCATATGCTGTGACGAAACCCCAAACTCTGATACGACTCTATTTCCTTCCGGAATCATCAGTATGTTATAAGATTGTTGACAGCAGCTGATATTGCTTTTATTTATTGTCCTTTATGTCTTTTTATGGTGTTTATTAGTGGCACGGAGGCTAATGACAAGGAAGAACGGTTTAGATAGTAACACAAACCCGTTACAGTAATTGTTCAAAGATCATTCTTATTACACTCCAAATAATTGCAGACTGCTTACATTCTGTAATATAAAATTACTGGTCAATGTAAATACAAATTACTAGAATTCAACATTATTTGACAGTGTTATTGAAATAGGAAACACTAAATACTAACAGAAATATATAACCCCTTTGACAATGTTTCTTCACGGAAATAATAGGTGATACATACAGGATGTTAATGAATGGCGTTTAAAACAGCCTGTAGCAAGATAGCCGACACTGAGACAAGAAATTTGACATAAGACACTTGTGGTAGAAATAGTCGGAAAACGCCTTAAAATTGGTGACCAAATGCTGAACGTATGGTATCTCAGATGCCACATATCGCTGTATCTGTGACTGCCACACATAGCGTTCGTGCTGCATCAAACCAATTAATTGTGTCCACTTAGCAGTGTGTAACCTAACCAGCGTGTGCTGCTTACACAAACAGGGTGCTGAGTTCCAATCTGGTGTCTTCTGCAGAATGTTTGTGTATACGTTTCCTGCGCCTCAGCGAAGTGTATGTTGACACTAATGTGAAGCAGCACACGAAGGTCAGGTGGTACACTACAAAGATTGGTTTGATGCAACACGAACGCTACACCTGGCAGTCACAGATGCAGCTATGTGTGACATCTGTGATACCATATGTTCAACGTTCGGTCACCAATTTTAAGGCGTTTCCCGACTACTTCGACCAGAATACCAAATTTCTTGTCTCAGTGTCGGCTATATCGCTACAATGTGTTTAAAACGTCAGTCAATAACAGCCTGTATATTTTTCGGTTTTATGATTAACAAAACTGAAGATAAAGTTGGAAATATTTTATATTAGGATCAGTCACTATCGTAAATAAATGAATTATGCCACCATAGCAAATGTTTAAGATACCAACGGTCCTGCGTATATTCATTGCGTAAAAGATATTGGTGCGTTCTGTAAGCAATTGTCACACATTCTGTATCAACAAATAAATAAGATGATTAAATAATCCATACATAAAATCTTATCAAAATAAAAATTTTCGATAACACTGTAATTTATAAATTAGGGACGACAATGTTCGTTATTTTAACCAATGGCGATGTATCAAATATAATTTAAAAGTACCTTAATTTATGCAAAAAAAAAATGCGAATATGAATAGAGAAAAAACATTACAAAAAGGCCACACATGGTTCATGTCAATACATAACATCGATAAAGGACGTGTCTTATCGTGAGATAAATGCCTTATCGTGAGATAAATATTTACGTTCCGTATCCCGATTGTGTGCACACAGAAGCGATTATCTCGGAAAGCGTCGCTATCGTAGCAGTTGATCTCGGCGATACCGTGTTTTATCCATCGAGCGAGGCAGATCACGTGGATATCGTTGAATATGCTGCTTGTCTAGAGAATCTACTCAATGTATCAAACCCAGACGGGTAGAGTGAGACTTTTTGGTTAGCGCTAAGCATCGAGTTCTTAAATTATTGTAATGATGACATGGCGTGAGTAGGAAGATGCAGTGGATTGCAAAAGGGGGAGAAAGGGAATCCTCCGAAAAATACCCGCTTACTAAAACTTCACCCAGAATATACTCCGAATCGCCGAGGTAAGAGACGATTGGTCTAACGACTACAACACTAAGTACGGTTCCCCAGATATAGGCTACACAAATTTAGTTCTTATTTTGAATAATAAAAACCACCTATGCCTAAAAAGACGTGGGTATCGTTCTAAGTAACACTTTTTTTTAAATCGTCCAGTATTTATCTAGCATGTAGGGATTTTATTTTTTGTAACATCTTACAGTGCTGTGGCTTGATGAAATTAATTACAAAGTGGAAGAACAGGATGAAGTCTGTACGTTCATTTCATAGATGGTGAAACGTAATAAAAATACATAACTCTTTGCTTTAATGAAATTCTATATTAAATTATGTATGACGTATCAAAGCAGTAGGCTATACTAAATAGGGTGGCAATATTACATGTAAGGAACACATTAAAAATATTTAAGAGGAAAGTGGTCACTGTGATAAAAATAAATGTTACCTGATAACTATCAAAAACTTAATTTTGAAATACATAATGTTTAGTTGAAAACCGATGATAGTTGTTTATGCTCTACAGTTACATAGTAAGTTTACAGTAGACGCTCAAATAAATTAAAAATAATTGTTTCATGAGAGTGTTTATTTCGTTTATTTATGTTTCTTAAAAAATGGGTAGAGTTCCAGTGCAACATTTTTGTGGCCTTGTCTGAAATAATAATGATTTTATTGCGGGAATGCATGGTTACACTCTACTTTAGTCGTGTATTTATTTACGAGAGAATGACTATGCACAATACGAGAAAGTGACAGTTTTGGGATTTTCAGTTGTATGCTACGTCACAAATGTCACAAAACTGTACCAACTAATTTCGCGAGATGATTTGTTACTATAAATTAAGTAGGAAATATAACATACGCTAACATAGGATGACGAGAATGTAAGAGTTTTTAGATCGGCGGGGAAAAAAATGTTAATTAAGTTAAAAATATATAAACTACTGGTAGACAAAATATAATGTATGTATGATTTTGTGATGTAATATAAATGTAAAATACGAACGTATAATTGTTTTAAAAATGTTTAATATATTACTGTATTGGGTTCCCGAACTGACACCATTTTACATATCCCGAGTGTAATAAGTGTGTGATGACTGAAATGTTGATGTCAGTTGTTTAAATGGTATTTCGCAAAAATATGACAAAAGAAGTGAAGTGAAGTAGCATACAGGCCGATCATAAAAATCCGAATTGTCACACGAACCGCCTACAAATAAGTTTGGAAACACCATTTCAATTATTCTGATTTGATGGCCGGATTACTTGCGCAAGCATGCTAGCGCAATTTTTTTTCTTCTTGTAAAAGTTCACAAGAATTTCATGGTACGTTTTATAACCTTTGAAAATGTAGAAGTATTTTCCTTTGATGATTTTAGTTTTTATTTGAAAACAAATTCAATATAACATTCTATTAAAATAAAGTATAAAAATGACGGCATTTGTCTGAAGTAAAGTGAACACACATACAAACGACAGGCTATAAAATTAACATATCTAAACTGATGATATGTATTTGAAAATATTAAAACATGCAGATTCGCACAAGTTGAGTTTGTTTAACTGTAAATATTGTAGACTACAAATGTGAGACAACATTTTAGGATCCAGGTTCACACACTCACATACACACAAAAAATATATGTATGCATATATATTTACATATATAATATGTACACAAAATATTGGTACGCCAGTTATTACACAAAAAAGTAATTTTACCCTATCAGAGCTATTACAATATCTTCTTACTTCTATCCTAATGTAAGTATGAAGACTGGTATTGTTACAAACATATAAAATTTGTCTTTTATACAAGAACAAATTTGTAGGTTTTACAAAGAACTAGCTTTTACTCGAGTCTTCTCTCGCGTGGTTAAAAAGTAGTGTTTTTGTCAATAGAGCAACAATACACTGTTCAGTGACAACATTAAACTACAGAAACAACGTAACGAAATTTAAACGTGCTTAACACATTAACTACGTAACTAACATGTTGCATATTTTATTTACTGTTTATTCGGTTGTACCAGCGACTTAATTTGCCGGTTTTTTTATGTTATATTATTTCTGAAACGAACATTTGGAAACGTGCAAAATGGTGCAAAAATTATGTTAGAAGTGGTTATCGGTAAACTGAGTACTTTTGAAATAGTTGTTTCTATTTTTTTTTTCAGATAATTTGTAGAAACCTGCCATTTTTGGTACAAAGAAAACAACATAAAAGCAATCAAATTGTACAGATTGTAACGAACTCGAAAGAAAATACCTGAGATCAAAAGAAATATTATTATATTATAAATTATTATTCTAAACTAAATTGTTAAAAAAATTCTCAGTTTGTAACGAACCGCTTATAACCGTACTTACTTACAGTTTTAAAAACATTATGAAAAAGGAAATAGTTTCCCTAATTTTTTTTTGGCCGTAGCCCATTTTGCCGCTCTACTCCACCCCTCCCCCCTAACTATCTAAATTATTCCAGAAGCTTTCGCGGGGTCCTTTCACTGATTATTATATACTCATTGTGCCCTTCTAACCTTTCCCTTCGAAAAGCATTGCTGTTTTATTTTTTTTAAGTAACCTATTTAACTCTCCGGCCCAGAAACAATTGCTATGCAAAATAAAATTATGTCGATCCGTTTATGCGTGGATGAAGGGCAAACCAAGGAGCATACTTTCATAACTGTACGATTTGTTTATAATTTGGATTGTGAGGTTATTCCTGGAAAAGTCACAACAAATTTCAGAGGCTAGCCGGGTGTGGTGCTTGGGTGCGAGGTGTCGAGTCTGGTTACACTAAAGGCCCTGCTACAACTGATATAGCACAGAACATAGCACACGCACAGAACGTTCAATCCAAGGTTTGTGGTGGGATGCGCTATATTTACAAACAGCACGCCCACAGCAAAATAGCACAGGATAACCGCACAGTAAGTTGTGCAGTATCCTATAATCATGTGCGTCGTGCGTAGCCAATCAGAACATGGATACAGCAGGGTTCAAAAGAAAATAAACACGGATGAAATCCGAAACAAATTTGACTAACATTTGTCAAAATTCGTGCCGAAGTTAGAAAATTTATTTCTTCGAAATGAAATTGTTTTCCAGGTTTATAACAGTTACTAAAATAAAAAAAAAAATTCACTCGATTTTGAAATATAAAATAAACAAAAAAATTATTTACGTGAGACGGTAATATCAAAAACATTCAGAATCAGTGATACCAACACACATATGTATTATTTACCAGTGTTCGTTTTAACAACAACATCCGCTGTTTCTGTGAGTGTGCTGTTTCAATTGTAGTTTGCAGCTGTGCGCTGTGCGTGTGCTGTTTTCTGTGTTAAATCAGTTGTGGCAAGGTCTTAAGCCTGCGCGCACAGCGATCAACAATCGTGGACAAGGAGCCGGCGTCCAGCATACCGCGGGCAAACAGCAGGCGCAATGAAGAGCTGCGGGCGTTGTTACATGAGAGGAAATGTAGAGAGAATCTCTCGCCAACACGCACTCGCCATTCGTGATTGCCCGCGCGGCGAGAAAAACCAATGTTGGGCTTTTTACACTCGCCGCCGGGGGGACAGAGACAGAGACAGTAAAAAAAAAAACCTTGTACACGCTCTAAACAAATTCTTCTCGCTACATTTGCCTCGTACGTGCTACTTTTTCACGGAAGTTTTCACTCACTCATAGGAAAACAACGAATAATAAACAATATACTGCATGTCAGGAAATTTGCTGGTACGGATTGTGACAAGTGAATTTTCTATAAAAATTAAGCAGATCATAATCTCTGGTAAAAAGATGTAAGGCCATCGGTTTACTGGAATAATTACATTCAACGTAACCAAACCAGCGAAGTGGCAGTTAGGGTTAAATTCATTAGTAGATGCGGACAGAACCAAATGAATCTGTGACCAAAACTAAGATAAAAATGCTCGTTGCTAAAGTGATGTCAGACCCTTTGTTTATGAGAAAAATGACATGATAGTGCGAAAAACCTACCCTACACGTACGCTCACTGGTACTTTGAACCTATCTCGTTAACTAGGACCTGGTGACATTTTAGCACAGAGTATTAGTTTTGGAAACTGATACACATGGTGCATACCATATCCGCAAATTTAACTATCATTCTCTATACCATTATCCCAAAGGATTCCACTGCTAAACTACGTGTACTGCTTTTCTAAAGTTCTTACTCGTCCAACTTTTCTCATACATTGAGGTCGAACAAGATGTCGCAGCGACAAAACTCTGGACTCACATTCTGAAGAATCCGAGTTCTATTCCTGACTTGGCCATCATAATTTCAAAAGTTACACGGTCATCAGAACTCACTTCAGGCTTATCCACAGACAATCATTTATACTTTATTTTATCTTGCCTGAGCCATATGTTTCGTATTTTATAAGTTTACTCGCAACGAGACGTTAAGCCCTGTTTTTGTATATTTTATTGTAATTATATAGTTGTAGTAATAAATTAATTATACAGGATGTTACAAAAAGGCACGGCCAAACTTTCAGGAAACATTCCATACACACAAAGAAAGAAAATTTGTGATATGGACATATGTCCGGAAACGCGTAATGTCCATGTTGGAGCCCCTTCCATTGCCTCTCGTTACATGTCATCGTAACAAACATTTCGTACAGACACTGTTCCAATTACGCAATGGAATGTTTCGTTAGAATGTACGTTACTTCCTAGGATCACCGCCAGGTGGGCGAGGTGACTGCATTGTGTCTCTTCAACTCACATGAAATGATGGACTGGGAACACACAGAAACAGACAATACCAGCATTACGTAACACACGTTC
This sequence comes from Medauroidea extradentata, assembly GCA_003012365.1. Taxonomy (NCBI): domain Eukaryota; kingdom Metazoa; phylum Arthropoda; class Insecta; order Phasmatodea; family Phasmatidae; genus Medauroidea; species Medauroidea extradentata. Next base: position 33,920 of record PNEQ01078004.1, read on the forward strand.
TTAAATGAAATGTTTAAAATGACTTCCGTGAGCGAGGATACATGCATCTACCCTTCGCCACATGGAATCCCAGATGCGCTGATGTATTCCTGGAGTATGGCGTATTGTATCACAGCCTTCCACGATACGGGTGCGATGACTCTCTGCGTCTGGTACCGGGGTTGCGTAGGCAAGAGCTTTCAAATGCCGCCGTAATAGAAGCCCAGAGGGTTGAGGTCGGGAGAGCGTGGAGGCCTAGTAATTAGTCCACCTCTACCAATCCATCGGTCACCGAATCTGTTAGTGAGCAGTGTACGAACAATGCGACTGAAATGTGCAGAGGCTTCATCGTGCATGAAGTACTTGTTGAGTCGTACGTGTAAAGGCACATGTTCTAGCAGCACAGGTAGAGTATTCAGTACAAAATCATGATAACGTGCTCCGTTGAGCCTAGGTGGAAGTACATGAAGCCCAATCAAGACGTCACCAATAATACCGGCCCAAACGTTCACATAAAATCTGTGTTGATGACGTGATTCCACAATCGCATTAGGATTCTCGTAAGCCCATACATGTTGATTGTGAATATTTACAATCTGATCTCGTTGAAATGAAGCCTCATCCGTAAATAGCACATTAGCACTAAAATGAGGATCGACACATTGTTGAATGTAGCATTCACAAAAGTGTACACGTTGAGGCCAATCAGCTGCCATTAGTACCTGCACACGCTGCAAATGGTAGGGATACAGCAGGTTCTCATGTAGCACTCTCCATGCAGTTACGTGGTCAACGTTACCTCGTGTAGAATCAACTTCTCTGACGCTAACATAGGGTTGTCGTCCACTGCACGAAGAATGGCCTCTCCCACTGCAGGTGTCCTCGTCGTTTTAGGTCGTCCCCAGTCGCGAGCAATAGGCTGGAATGTTCCATGGTCCCTAAGACGCAGATTAATTGCTTCAAACGTCTTCCTGTCGTGGCACCTTCGTTGTGGAAATCTGTCTCGATACAAACGTACTGCACCACGGCTATTACCCTGTGCTAATCCGTACATCGAATGGGCATCTGACAACTCCGCATTTGTAAACATTGCACAGCATGCAAAACAAGTACGCGATGAAAACTAAGCGAGTGATGCAATATGCTTAATGCTACGACTTTACAGCAATGTGTGGCTTGTCAACACAAGCAATGCTGTCCAGATTACCTTCCATCAGGTGGCCCAGCTGGTGGTGAACCTAGGAAGTAAAGTACATTGTAAAGAACCAATCCATAGTGTATTTGGGACATTTTCTGTACGAAGTGTTATTTACGATTACATTTAACTAGATGTAAGGAATTGAGTTCTACCATGGTAACTAAGCGTTTACGGACATATGTCCATATCACATATTTTCTTTCTATGTATGTGTGAAATGTTTCCTGAAAGTTTGGCCGTACCTTTTTGTAACATGCTGTAAATACCGCCATTGTAATGCTCTTGGAGTAAGTGATTAAAGACATGTTTAAATGTAATAATATATTACATAACATGTATTTTTGTTTCTTTGTTTACCTTCTAACCGTTCCAATACCATTCTTCGTATTACGATGAAACTTTGGTGAGTTGTGCATGCCACAACTGAAGTCTCAACGAGTAATTGGGGATGTAGAACGTGGTACAAGAGAAGCACGGTATATCCGAATGTTTAAGTGTGACAATTTTATTTTTGAAATGTTCCTAAAACTAATATTAATGCCTCATAACTTCATTATGCACCATTTAGCACTTTTCAAGAAATTTCCGTTTAACAAATATTGTCGTATTAACTTGAAATCCATCGAACAAGGCCGAGGGTAACAGGTACAAATAAAATAACTTAAATTTTTGTACGTTTCAGTAAATTAAACTCTAGTTTCATTGTTTTGTCTGAGGTTTCTGAAACATTACTGGATTGTCTATCTTCTGATGTTTCCAAAAATATATCGGTATATCTTAATAGTCTTTACTCATTTTTGTATTCAACGCCTCGCTGTTTGCTACACTCGGAGTTATGATTACCCAATAGGTTCTAATCAAATCTTTGAAATGCATCTAACCAAAATTTTTATCAGAAATAATTTTGTAGTGTATATCCTCTCATTCCCTGTTAATACAAATTCGCGTCTTACACTCTATTGCTAGCGAACTAATGCCTAACTTTCAATATGTGTAGAATATACTTCCAAGGCACTTTTTTATTTTAAGGGAGTTCTAAAACCGAGTGATAAAAGTCAATAGTAAAACGCGTTTCTCTCATTCAGAAGGCCGCTGCTTTTGTTTTCTGGTCATAACAAATTTATTTTGGTTTTTCGTAACTGCGCGAAATAATTTCAGGCGATGGTGTTAAATTATATCACAAAAATAGTTTTCAAATTTACAATATGGCAGTTTTACAATTAATGTTTTCCTTATATATGTAAGGCTGTCGCAATGAGTGTAAACGTTTTCTTTTTTGGCATGAAAACTAGAAACTATTTCGTGCAATATATGTGTATATATTTATATGTATGTATATATATATATATATATATATATATATATATATATATATATATATATATATATATGGACTTTCTGAAAAAAAAATTTGTACTCCATGTGGAGACAAAAGGACATAATCCAGAACACAGTTATGTGTATCGAGATCTGTAACCCCACCGAAAATTCTCGTACAAACTTTTCGCCATTATTAACATAACAGTGGTAGCCACCCTTGTATTGCATGCAAATTTTATTGCTTCTGGAAAGTCAAACATTTTAAGAAGTTAAGTATCGTGTTGAAACATATGTAACAGAAAAGTAATCTTGTTCGAACACGCTAGGGTGCAAGGTGAACTGTTTTCGAAACAGAAAGTGACTCACCTTACACATAGACTACACAGAACACATGAAACGTTTACTTGTGGTGAAATACAATACGTGGCTACGTACTAATGTACATATTTCACGTTTAAATTTCAATGGACGTTATTGGTGTTACATCATGCAGAGGTTAAGTAGATATATTTATTCTGAGTGGTTAATTTCGTATTACAAACGTGCATTATTTTATTGATAAAATGTAAAACGTAAGAATTTGTCTGAAAAACACCAATGAAATCCACTTACATAGTCAACCATTCTTATCGATCATGGAGTTGATATGAAATTAATGATGTGGTTATGAAGCAGACGTTGTGTGCTTGGTGGGAAAACGAAAACAACCAGAAAAACACGCGCAGGCCACTGAATTTCCCGGGATTCCTGCAAGGAACGGTGTAGTATATAACAAGTTCTTTCACCGTTTCAGCTCGGTGGTATGTGTGATTCGTTTAGTAAATAATAAAATACATTTTTGTTATTCTCAGTAATACTGAGAATAATG
>PNEQ01078005.1:0-45396 GCA_003012365.1 Medauroidea extradentata
TAGCGAAAATATTGTTCTGACTTGGCAGATACCAGCTGTCAAAAAGTAGGCTATATTGCTTCATGTAATATTCTAATAACCTTATTAACCAAAATATACAGGTAGGCCTATTAGTTTTTATTACAACTCGTTTATGTATATTATATATATATATATATATATATATATATATATATATATATATATATATATATATATACATATGAGAGATTTTTGGGGTTAAGATATTTTACAGACGTGTAAACTTGAGTCTACAAGTAAATGTTACAAAATTAAATAGTTACATAACCGCTAAAAGATAACGGCTGCTCTAATTGTATGGCGGCAATTAGCCATTAATTTTCCTGTCAGTTTTCAGCTCCGACAGTTGAGAATTCATGGAAATCACGCACCTTTGTGCACCCAACAAAATTACATGTGCACATTGTTTTAGTAACTGTGATATGTTTTATGAGTTGTACACATCTCATTGAACAACACATTTCTAAGAAACTACGTTACCGATGGTTTTACATTACCTTCTCTTCAAGAAAATTGTTTTATCTTCCTTAAATTCTACCCTTAAGGTAACCACCTGCTCAGGCCGACGAACGATGTACAGTGCTTATGCTGATAGAACTTTATTAAAATACTACTGAACGAGTTAGAGTGTCCGTTTAGTAACAGCATTCGAAAACGTTACACATGTGTATGCCTATTCTCAGTTCACCAGCAATCTAAAAATAGTATTTACTCGCAGCCGAAAATGGCAAAAATCAGTGTTTTGCGTAACTTTTCAGGTCACACCTGTTACTATCGTAAGGTCAGACGTCAAACATCAATCACTATGTCCATGTTTTCTGTTGAGCCATTTATTGTTTACTATGCACAACTCTGAGTTGTCTGTGGATCCATTAGACTGGTAGAGGTACACAGAGTTTCGAGCTTATAGCATACAAGAGGCAAGGAACGTATTGTACAGTAATACACCTTGGATGTGACAGGTAGACACACTGAATCCACGTGACCAAAGTGTATAGTCGGAGCTTATATTGCATACCTTAGAACACGAACACGATACGCTACTAGGGACATACACACATACACACGCATTACAGAAAGGTAATGTCATAAACATAATATCGTCGCTGCACAAGAAAAGTGACACAATTCAAAAAGGAAGATTTTTCAGGAGAACAATTTGAAGATTTCTCTTTTCAGAAACTGCCCATAATAACGTTTTTATTGCGCAATATTTGCACAGGAAACAATTTTTCAGCATTATTACTAATTTGTTTCAGTAATACAGGTTTTAAGTTATACAGGAAGTACACTCCTCCAATAAATTATGCTTTTCATTAAGGACCTTTAGACTAGTCACTTTTCACGTACAAAAATGTGTACACTTTCGAAATGTCACTTTAGTTTTGGACTAAAGTCGGTGATATAACACAAAATTGTACGTGAACAGTGTCACAACTCAAAATGTGCCACTATTCTTCCAAGAATGTGTCGCAGAAACTCGAGCCATCTGACGTGTGTCGTTCTTCTTGATAAAATGAATGTGTTGTCTCTTCCGCTTTCATAACACAACTAAGAAGTGACAGTATTCCACAATATCTCATTACCTTCCGGATTCATGGAAAATTGACACTTGTTGTCATTTATACTTAACCATTGGAGTTAAACTTATGACGATTTTTTAAAGGACAGAACAACTAATTCTGTATCCTTTACCAGTCATAACAAGGGGCCGGAAAAATTCGCGGATTCAATGACCTGCATGCTAGAATCTATTGTCATATACATACTCACGCCCCGTTTATTCGTTCATTGTTCGCTGATCCACTGAGTAGCAGCTAGTGGACAAATGGATGGTGCTTGAGTATGCACTGGACAATGGATTCTAACATGCAGGTAATTGAATCCGCGAAATTTTCCAGCCACTAGTCATAACTCAAAAACGTAATTTTTTGGGTTGTCTCACTTTTCTTGTGCAGCGACGATATATTTTCTTCGGGAAGTAAGCTAAGTAGAGGAGGAGTAGATTGCTTTATCCTCAACATTACGTCGTAACACGACAAGGTCTGTACTGAATGTCTTATGAGTAGAGCCCGGAAAAGTACGCGGGTTCACTGATCAGTATACGGCTAACCTCCAAGAATGTATGTTTTCTCAAGCAGACAGCAGCTGCTCATTAGCTGCTCGCTTCCACGGTCAAATGGGAATGTGATTAGTTACATTTTTGTAATTGGCTCAGCGACTTACAGAAGGTGTCAAATAAGTCAAGGGCCAATTGCGAAAGTGATACGAACGTGCAGTTGCTGGAATTATAGCTTGTGTCGGAAATAAAACGCGAATTTTTCAGGGCCATGAGATATTGGCGAGAAGGCTGACAGTTCAGTGCCTAGCTTAGGGAGAGAGCCTGATGCGCGTGCTGTGACGCCCATAGCGCTCCCCACTTCCACACCACGAACATGTAAAATACATCCACTCAGGCAGCTGTCTTAAGGGTGTTCAAGTGCGATAAAATCATAGTTTTATATTTATATGAGATAGTGTTAGTTTTGTAGACGATACTTTTGAATACAGTTTTCTCTTACGAAACAATTTTAGCTCGCGTAGTTTTCTCATAACGTTGCGTCAAAGTAAAAATGAGCATGTTCTGCTGCCAAGTAAATAGTGAAAACCAATTGACTTATGTAAATGAACTCGTTCACAGTAAACCTACATGCCACGGGCTACGTAATAAAAAAATTTTAAAATACAATGTGAATAATTTTTGAATTTCAAAAAATTGCTGAGTTTTCAACTTGTTACCTGTATTTTTGCGATTTTTTTAAATACTAAATATTACATTATGGTATTTTAAAAACGTTATTGTGTAGGTCTAGCTCATGGGATGTAATATCTGTGAATTATTTTATTCAAGTAAGTAAGTTGGTTTTTACTATTTGCATGGCAACAGAACAGGCAAATTTTGACTTTGTCGCACCGTTATGAGAAAACTATGAAAGATAAAATTATTTTGTAAGAGGAAACAGTAGCCTACTCACAAGTACCGTCTACAAAACTAACACTATTTCATAAATATGTAAAATTATGATTTTATCGCACCTGAACGCCCTTAAGGGAGCCACCTACCTGCATATTAGACGTTTCAAAAGCGATGGAGTTATAAGGAAGACCTTAAATATTGCAGCGCCTCAACGGCTAAGTGCTGAGCTGGCATGCAAGGTTCCCGGCCATCAATTTTACTATGAGACACTGAACTGTGACTATATCATTTGATTGTCTGTATTAAAGTTGAGGATACGTTTCTATCTGAGTTTCACGTACATCCGGTTAGAACATTTGAAGTACGGCGACAGCGTGAAAAGGCCATTTTTTGCTACGCTGGAAGACAGCGAAACATTGTTTTAATGAACATTATGTCTTAATGACATTCCGTACGTGTTCGACGTGTTTTCTTTTCGTACTCTGGACACAATCAGCAAGTGAGGAATAGCATCGTAAAGAAACACAATACAACGCATTCGAAGGGCGTGGTAGGCGGCGTCTTTAAGAATGAGACACTGTCGCCGTCTTGGATTTGATTACAATTGTTTATAATACTCACTTAGGTTACATTTAATGCATAGTTCCATGTATCCTACGTCACAGAATCCTACTTGCTTGACAGTTTAAATTTAACATCAGTATAATACATTCATAATTTGCCTAATACATTTAAGAAAGTACATTTCTTAAATTACAATTATGTACTTCCACAACCTAACTCAATGAAAGCATTTTATTCGTGTCTACTTCAAAGTTTTAAACATGTCATATTGTACACCTTACCCAAGCTACCTTTATTTTATCTACTATATGTTTGTACTTATCGATTATTTTGACCATTTTATTATAGCTAGATGATGGTATGTAAAAATTTAGTTCTAAATATGATAAATACGGCAAATTACAATAATAGTTCATTACATATGATTGCAGTTGTTAAGGCATTGACTTGATATATGTTTTACAAGTTAGACATGATGTCAGTCGACATTCATTCGTGTAAAATAAATCTGAGATTGTCTATGTGACAGAAAGTGCACTGAAGGTTGCCCCACGTTATGACTGGCATTACAAAGCGCTCTCAGAACTAAATTTACTGAAGTGCTACAACAGATATATTAAACACTTTACCATACTCCTGACAATAGTAATAATGACTTGACCGAGAAGCCATTCCCGTAACTTATTGATCGCTTGAAAACTCTACTCAGGTTACTCTTTAAACGTCTCAAACAAAAAATTTACCCTGCCTGGGGTAACCTCGTGACTTATTTTAACCGACTTACCGATAGGTTGCTTAGGGTTTTAAACATAAAGACTCAAATTGCAAATTTACATATGGTTTTTGCAAAGGTTGTACAGCGATACTGTTTCAATACTTTTTTTTTTCAGAAAGAATTTTAAACTATGAAATTTTAGTTACAAAATTATATCAAAGTACGAATTTTTATGATTTCCAAATTTTACCGTTATAGCCACTCAAGATGTAATTATTATAACCAAATAAACGTAATCGTACTATTACTTTGGCCTTCTCCACCGCTAGGAAGCTGCCGTCAGTTGTTTTCTAAATAACTATCCCTGTGTCCGGTATCTTCTCTTATACTGTACTTGGGCTTAGTACGGATGCTGAGCGACCAGAATCCTTTGCGGCGATCCTGAACCAATCAGCAGCTGATACGGCCGAGTGGTTTGTTCCTCCAATATTTACCTGCGTCAAACAAGCACGGGGGAGGAGGGGAAGGCGGCTGGCCGGTGTTGACAAATCACACGGTCTGCCTCTGACAGGCATGAACACTGTTATCTGACTTGCATGCTCTACGAGGCTGCCAGTCAAATAGGGGACCGCTTCTCGTCCTCCCTGGCCCATTCAACGTGGTTCTGAGGCCACTACCCGACCTATACGGCGCACTAGCTGGCAGGTATAGGAGCAGTTATAGCTGAGAGGAAATGTAGCATTGTCATCTTTAATTTACAGCATTCTTCCCGGTACAAGCATTTCTGAAGGCATGCCAATATTTATGACGTTCCTACAACACATTTTTACATTGTTAGGTAATATGTTACTCTCCAATGTAATCTGACATTTATCGCAACAAATATCTCGTAAAATGAAAGTAATTAACTATCCGACAATGTAAAAATGTATAGTAGATTAACATTTAGAGCATGAAACGTGAAACATTTCTATACGCCGTCTGAAAACCTTTAAGCGGTAAAACTGTTGATTGTTACAGATGTTCGTGCACCATTCCATTAAGGCCGCGGTCTACCTCAATTTTCATCACCATTTTTTTATAATTAATTTGGACCAGATATTTTTTTTTCTTATTTTAGACACAAAATGTGACTAAATTTGGCTCTTATGAAATTTTTTATCTCTCATAGTTTTCGCGTAATGGCTTGTTAAAGTCATATTTTGCATGTTTCCGTTTTAACGATCACACGAAAACCAACTGATATTCCAAACTCAAAAAAAAAAAAATCACAGTGGATGAAGATATTACCGGCTACAATGTCATAATCTTAGAAAGAAATAATAATAATAATTTGTATTTTTTTAAAAAATATTGAATTTTTTAAATTTTTTATTTTCAGTTTTGGTATTTTTTTAAAATACAAATAATTATTATTCTTTATTTTTATGAGCATCACATTGTAGCCTGCAATGTCTTTATCCACTATGATTTTTTTTCAGTTTGATCTATGAATTGGTTTTCGTGCGGTCGTTAAAACGGAAACATGCAAAATATGACTTCAATAAGCCATTACGCGAAAACTATGAGTGATAAAAAAATTTCATAAGAGCCAAATTTAGTCACATTTTGTGTCTAAAATAAGAAAAAAAGTGGCGTTAATAAAATAAAAAAAAAATTGATGAAAATTGAGGTAGACCGCGCCCTTAAGGCTATTCGATTGAGGCGTATTTATACATACTGAACAATTACATCTGATTAGAGATAACTCGGATCCCTTAAACTCCAGTCTATTGTTTTATTCCTGTGCCTGTGCCTTGTCGCTCAGTTGGAACGTACACCGAAAATAAACTATATTGCCAAATACTTATTTTATAGCGCCAAATAAATACAAGCTTGTTCCAAAAATTGTTTTTATTGCGTGCACAATTCGTAAGACGCCTAGAAACTGATTTTGTTAATCCAACAAAAACATAGTTTAGTTGAGCTACTAACGACTACACATTCTGAGTTACTTTGCGACTTCCTAGACAATCAGCGTGGTGTATGTTTACAAATCTTCCATATGGATGAAAACGATTTCAATGTAAAATAACATTGAAATCAAAGACGCGCAAACTATCTCTCTCTCTCTCTCTCTCTATATATATATATATATATATATATATATATATATATATATATATATATATACACATACACATATATATATAATGTGTGCATGTGTAGGTTGTGCGAATATTATTAATTTAAACACTTCGGGAGGTGATTCCGTGCGAAAAACGTAAGCAGACATCATATGGAGCATTTTCAAGACAAGTGAATGTAAGGTAGTTGTTATGAGCCCTTTGATATCGAGTTTAAAAATAGTATTTTGCCCAAATATAAAACAGGTTGTATGTTAAATTACGATTAAGTGGCTGATTTTAAGTAGCATTATTGAAATGTTTAACATGAAAAAAAATTCAGCGTCAAAACCTTTCCCTGTCATGAAAATAATAGGGGTGGCCACCCTCAAACTACATAGAATTACTTTGCTGTGTTGTATAGTGAACGATTTATGTTGTCTATTCGAGCAGCATATCGTAAGGAACAAAAAGGCCTCGTTTTGCAAGCTTCTAGAACGCACCGATTTCCAGGAAATTGCTCACAATTTTTTTGATAATAATACAACGCCTTGTATTTAGGCAAGAAGTGGTACTTTCGCAAAGGAATTGTCTTAATCATGCGCAGTGCTATCAGGAAAATGCAACCTGTGATGTATTTGTTTTAAAACTTGTTGCTAGTGTAATAACTATGCAAATATTAACTGTTGATTAAATAAGAAAATTGTAAATACACATGATTTTGGCATAGCCCCAAGTATAATTTTGTGATGTCAGAACTGCCTATGGCCTACTCATTGTCGAAGTATTTCTATTTTAGCCAAAATAAATATTTTTTTTTAAATCTAAACTTACTTTAAACCTAGTTATTATGTATGCCAGTTAACTTGGTTTAATAATCTTTATAGTGGCCCAATTACTATCTTGTGCTCTACATTAGTTGTAGAATTCAGCAAAAATACGCATATCAAGAAAGAGAAATAGGTTATTCTCCCTTGTGAATTGGTTAACTGTGTGCTAAAATAATAATAGGAAGTGTCAAAAACTCTAAATGTCGTCATCTATAGGTGGTCTCGTGGTTATGGTCGTTGACAGGCGACGCAAATGTCGTGGGTTCGAAACCTACCAGCGTCAGACATTTCTGGTAGTTAGAAATAAATGAATGGCAATAAAAATCATCGTAAGTTACTTCGGAAAAATAAAAAGTATACCATATCAGCCTCAAATTTCGGTTCCGGAAGTGATTAAAGTTTTTGCACACTCATAAAATTAAAATACTGGATTTAAAAAAAAACAAAATTCCTTTAAAGTACGGGTTTTTTAACACAGCATTGTGTTCCTCACAGTGGCAATGTTATTTTACATGCATTTTATTGAACTTTTATCATTATGTACTGTACAAAGACACGTACTAAGTAGTGCAAAATTACACGAACATGTGTGGAGATTGTGCTGCCACGTACGTTCGTGTAAAATTAGACAACCAATTTTTACAGTGCAGGCGTACACTGAAGACAGACGTGACCGTCGTGTGAACAGATTGTTGCAGTGAGGCGTCGTCGAGCTGTGAGGTCTAAGGCAAACAGACACTGGAGCGGTAAGGGTCATCCATGCCAGCGCAATGAAAACGTAATAACCTCTACGCTCAAGAGAATGAATTGGCGTGCAGCCTTTCATTTACCGGCTCGTCTAAGTCAAGAATTTCAGCGGCGAACCTACGAATTAAGGCGGCCGCCTGGTGAAGTGTGTGTTTGTGTGTGTAAGGCCATGGGCGTCATTTAGGGGGAAGGAAATGAGTATAACATATTTTTGTGTATTTTGTTATTTAAATAATGTTAAGGTAAGCACATAAAACTGAAGATTTATTATTAAAGTGTCTAATTTACATATGCTTAATTAATAAAAAAACAATCAACAAGGTCACCGTCACTAAAAAAAAATCATGTCCCCCCCCCCTTTTCCAAGAAACACTTGAAATGACGTCCCTGTGTGAGGCGAAAATCTATGAGGCGTTACGAGCGACGTCGGCCGGCACCTATATTGTGATGTCGCCTCAACGCCTGAAGTCGTAAACGCGCGCGCAGTGTACCCGCCATAACTTTTTTACTGTGGGACTTTAATCGGTGACCCTATTATTATCACAGAACGCATCACTGTAGCAACGTCCAATCTACTTGTAGATTTAAATTTAGAACAAATCCGTAACATATAGCCTATTGTGAGAAAGAACCACGCGAAAAAGCCGATTTTAGCCAAGTTTGAAGGCTTTAAAATAATACTTGCAATGTGCGTAATGTCTTGAAAGTCACATTCACAAGTAGTGTGAAGTGTGTTTTGTTTTCGTATACAAACATCATGAACGTATGTTTACTGGTTTCTGAGAAAAAAAAACGTAACCGAGCAATCGTACACTGTCCACTGAATTATTTTCGAATGTAAAATTGTATTGTAAACATACAAATATTGTTTGTAGACATAAAATATTATTGACAAGTAATAAATATACTGTTATATTCCTGTACTTGCATTTTTTAAACACTTCTTTAAATATTACAATAATTATTTATAGCATAGCAGTTTTTTTTATCTGAAATCTAGTTTCCATAAATACATTTTTTATTTATTACACAGATGTGAACATTGCAACAGAACAGGTTGACCGGGCGTGTGTTTTCTACTCGTTGGCGTAGATGCTTAGTTGTCCGGACCACGGCCGTAGAAGAACAGGTCCGGACACTCGCCTGGAAACTTGACCCCCTGGTTGTTTGGCTGCAGTTCACCAAGTTACCGAGAGTGTTGTGCGTCTTTGGCTCTGCAATTAGGGCGGTCGGGCTCAAACTCCGCCCACTTCCCTCCCACTTTTTCCAGTGTTTACGTTATAAAGACGAAGAATTTATCAAAACGTATTTTTTATCAATTTATGAAATGCTTCCTTCGCTCACAATCCTAAAGCATGGCTCCAGCAATGTAAACAACGGAGAAAAAAAAAGTGGGCGGAGTTTGAGCCCGACCACCCTGACTGCAGCGCCAAAGACGTACAACACTCTCGGTAACTTGGTGAACTGCAGCCAAACAAGAGAGTCAAGCAAAATACATTGGTAGATAGGCTAGTGTCCAGACCTGTAGACTACTTCTACGACCGTTGTCTGGACTGTGTTTTAAATTATGTTAACCTGAAAGACTTACATTTTTGCAAGATGAGACTAGGACCAGCGTCTAATTAAGAGTGAGGGAGCATGTAGAAATACTTCAAGGGTGTTATCTAGGTGTAGGAGCGCTCGGCGCTATAGAGACATACAGGAAGTGTTGTAGGGGGGAAGGGGAGCTACTGGCGTGGGTGGCAGTACATACAGTGTAACACATTGTAGGTATCTTCAGACAGACATATTTACCACGACCCTTCCACCCTCACAGAGACCTCAGTTTTACGATCATAATCGTCCCCTGCTGAATGTAACACGGGCAGTCAGCCAGACACACGAGTAGGAAGCGTGAACGGCCACAACGTATCGCCCTAGCGTTATTTACACGAGAGCACAGGCTTGCCAACAATATATCTCAACAAGTCGTATCAAGATATTATAAGTACACGCCTTGCTACTTGTAGTTTTACGTGTCTGGAGCAAAGAAGAGAAGACGAGGTAAGAGCGACTCAGACACGCTTGCATTATACGCAACGCTTCGAAAGTTTATTTTCAGATTTTTAAAATTACAAAATGAAATCCTTTTTAATGTTCTTATAACTTTTAGCATATAGCCTCTGACATCTAATTCCGGTGTAAATAATTTGATGTCAGTATGTCTGTTAAATTTCAATGGATGTTTACTGTCGTAACATGCAAATTTTGAATTTGACAAGCCGTTTTATAAAAACCACTAAAGATTAAAATTTCCGTAGGAGGAAATTGTAATCAGTAGCTAAGTCTATAAAGCTAGCAATATTTCTTACAAATATAAAACTAGAAATTTTTGCTCTTGACTGCGACAGTTATTTTTAAGCTTAAATGAGAGCAGATATCAAAAATATATTTGGCAGATTTATTTAAAATGGTTTACAACAATTAGGAAATATTATACAAGACAGCAAGTACTATGGTTTTAGCAAATATGTAATAAATAACATGTTTGTCATTGACTTTTTAAATCCAAAACGTTTAGTTTATTTATTTATTTTTGAAAAAAAAAAATAGTTACTACGACGTAAACCAATTTAAAGAAAACTACTACACAGATCTGCGATATCTGCTCTCGTTTAACATTAAATCAATAATTATTGCATTAAATGTAGAAACAGGATGTGGAGAAAGTGACGTCATTTGAGCGCTACGTACATAGGTATAACGACGCAAGTCTGCGGCGTGTTCCAATTACAAACTAACTATTGTAATCGTTGACTGTTGTACCTGAGAGCACGAAGCATAGAAGCGCCAAGGGCGACACTGCAACATATATCAAGTTTCTCAATGGAGTTACGCACGTGAAAACGTGAACTGGTTTGCAAACTATTGTTTTCGTGACGATTGAATCGAAAAAAAGTCAATAGTTTTATCGGGTGCGACTATCTGCTGTATTAAATATGACATTATGTCATCATCTGAGAAGTGTTTTCTTTCGCTGGTAAACTTACATGGTACGTGTTTAATAGTTTCGTCAACAAACATTTACTGTAAACACGGCACTAGGCATTTTAAGTTCCAGACAGGCGACCGTATCAAGTGTAATTGTACTTTCAGTCTGTATGTAAGCTATGAGCCACATTCACAACCCATCTCGCAAATATAGCTTTGATGACCCTACCTTAAAACTGACAGCATTAACAATAGGCTTCAATGACTCAGAATTGTACGTTAAGAGAACACTGATAAATATTGTTTTTTGCTAATATATAACCTCTTATCGACTCGGCTGCTTCGGAATGGATAAAAAGCTGCACTGAGAAACGTTTATAATTTTCAATTAACATAATATTTGGCAGTTATTGCGTTATTACTAGTTCCTATTATATAGACTCGGCATCTCAATATTTTCGAGAAACAATTCCTACACATAGAAGAACAGACAATTTTTAATGTACTGTACATAGGTCCGTAAAAGCACCATTTCTAGATTACAGTGTAGGCTACATGATGCACAGTGCGTTCACAGTAAAAAAAAATTGTCAATTTACTAAATTCTTTTGGAAACCAGTTTCCAAAAAAGTTTTTTGTAACAATACAAATATTTTTGTAACATTTACAAAAAAACTTGTACTTTTACAAATTTCTTTGCATACTTACACACAATTCTGTAAATATACAAAAATTTTTTGTACATTTACAGCTAATATCTGGTTAATTTTACAAAAAAATTTGTAGTGTTACAAAAAATTCTTTTTACAAAAAAGTACGAAATATTTGGTAAAATGAGACAGGTCTCCTAGGTTTATTTTGTTGCAAATCGAAAAATTTGCTCATTAACATTTATTTTACTAGTTTCCAAAGTTGTTTACAATATTTGTAACCACTTTAAAAGGTTTCTGACATCTTACTTTTATTACCTGACTGATAATGTTCTGGTATTAGTTTACGAGATTTTCCTTGTAAATGTACAATTTTTTTACTGTGTAGTATGCAGATTGGGCAGTGTTACTGTAAAATGCCATTGAAGCTATTATTAACAACTACATGCCAAACTAACTGCATTTAACTGGACATAGGCATTACCACAGCATTCCACAGTAGTAACGTGACCCGGCTCGTGTGACATGTACTCTAGGCCTCAGGCATATTATCTGTAGTAGAGTAACGGTGCATTTTCGAACTTAACATTTTGTTGTTCTTCGAGCGATGTGAAGACTGTCCCCCTAAAATATTGACACGCAATTGTGCAACCACCTGTATAAAATGAAAATTAACTACTTGTGACCGCCTAGTTACAGGCACTAAGGGAGATTGATCCCTGTCAAATCGGTTTTACGATTTTTCTTATAAATCAGGGAATAGACACATTGTTTTACTTTTTCACGCTGACAAGGCATAGTTTATTGTTTCATTCACTTTTTCGAATCCATGTGGCATTGATTATGTTAATTCTTTGGCCTCTTAAGCCGCTCGTGTAAATAAAGCAATTTTTCATTTTCAGCTGTTTCCCGTTACAAAATAATAAATATATTATGGTCCCAACAATTAAAGAAAATCGATTAAGTTTGTATCTATGCCGTGTCGTGACAAAAGTTTTGACACATCGACTGGAACGGAAGTTACCGAGAAGAAACAGACCAATCCACTGTGGTAGGGATCAATACCCCTTAAAACAGGTATGCTAGTGTAAATTGTATAGTACGCAATATAAAAATATAACACATTTGAGTGCTGGATGTTACTACTTTACATTCCTTTTAAGTTTTGTTGTGGGCTGTCCGCGGTAAACTGAACACTTATAAACTTTCTTTTTAGCCAAACTGTATCTTCTCCGCCACTTGATAGCAATGCAGTAATCAAGCCAGTGTCTATACGGTGTACGTTACTTTCAGGTTTACAATTATACGTATGGTAACGTGTTAAAAAAAATCAGTATTCTGAAATAAGAAACGCGAGATTAGAAATTTAATTTTATTTCCGTAAACAACTTGCATATCATAGCAAAACTTACATTTCAGAGCAAATGTTAACATAGCTCACTGTAAAAAAAGTTAGTAACATTACTCATCATATGTATGGTAATATTCCCAAACCTAAGAGGGAAATATGATTTCCGAATATGTGTGGAAATTTTCGCAAGGTAGTGTATTCGCCACACAAACCACTCGGAAGTTTCGCTCGCACGTTATGTCAAATTGTCCTAGAGGGCTTGCGCCAATACGTAATGAAAAATTACATTACCAGTTGAGTAATTTTCCTTGACATGTGTTGAGTAATTTTCCCTCACTTGTAGAGGTAATTAGCTTCCATTACATGTAGAGTAAATTTACCTTAAATTTTTTTTACAGTGATACCAGCAGTCGCGTTACGTACATGGCACATGGCAAACGTAATTTTGTCTTACTATTTCAAATAACCTTGTTCGTTGCATTACGCGACAGGCAACTTGAACGCTCCAACCAGTATCTCTTCAGCATATATATTTGTCGCAAGAATTGGTTCCCTACTTCAAAATAATAATTTTAAAATTCTCTACTATACGAATAACTTGACAGTAAATGTTGAAGAAAACTTTTAGATTTCACCATGGTTCTTATAATACGTCACAGCAGTTTATATGCGTGTAATTTATACTATTGCATGTGTTCGGAAATTCCCTATCAACGACAAGAAAACACATCTCACAGTAAAACTTCAAAGTACTTTCTCAAACATCGCGTGCAACGAAAATACTATTTCCGAGCTCTACGTGGAGAAGAAAATAAACTTTTTTTTCCACAGCTGTATTACAAAACTTAGGTACTGCTCAGATTTATACAAAGCCAGCAGAGGTCACTGCAGTATCGGCCTACAGTATACTTCTTTGGTACAGATTATCAGCCTAAAGAATGATAAGGTCACCGCAAAAATCCCCATAGTTGACAGAAATTCTGCACGCCAGTTCAGAGGCTTATGCGTATAGGAGCGATGCTGCACTAGGGTTCCACGTCAATGTAGCCCTTGTTGTTTATTCGCTACTGTGTCCCGAACACCCGAGACCACAACAGAACAATATTTTTGAATGCTATTCCTGACAAGTGTGCTTACTTCACCATGACCAGTCCATACACAGAAAAAGTATTTGTACATTTATAAAGAAAATTTTGTAAACTAATATCAGAAGATTATCAGTCAGGTACAAAAGCAAAATGTCACAAACTTTATAAAGTGGTTACAAATATCATAAACACTTTTGGGAACTAGTAAAATAAATGTTAATGAGTAAACTTTGCGATTTGTAACAAAATAAACCTAGGAGACCAGTCACATTTCACAAAACATTTCGTACTTTTACAAAAAAAAAAAAAAATTCTGGAAACTAGTTTCCAAAAATTTTTTTGTAACACTACAAACAATTCTAAAATTCACCAGGTATTGGCTGTAAATATACAAAATGTATTTGTAGATTTACAGAAATGTTTGCAAATATACAAAGAAATTTGAAAAAGTACAATTTCAAAAATGTGTTGTTTTCTTACAAAAAAAAAAAACGTTTTTGGAAACTGGTTTCCAAAAAACACCTTTTTGTAAAAGTACAATTTTTTTTCTGTGGAGGATAATGGATGTTGTGCAATTATCACAGAGGCGATATGTATTTATTCTAGTACGTAACGTATATAAAGTACAAGAAAAGTACGAACTAAGGACAAACATGTGCTTCCAGCTGGCTATGCTCGCAACCCCACTAATATCCCGTTTACACCCGCGTTACTATCAAGAAATATTTTACGGCTACGAGGTCCTCCCCCTCGTTTTATAGGGCCATATTTCGTATCCTGTAATACATGCATTGCGTTTTGTGTTTTTTTTTCACCATGGCTCGTAAATCAGCAGCCGATAAGCGGGGAAGACGTCCTCCGCCCACACAAGCGATCTCATTCACTGCTCCTAATGTCCCGGAGCAACGAGAGACAGAGAGGGGAAGGTCAACGCTGCCAACGCCATGGGGCATCTCGACGTCTCCCCCTCCCAACGAGGCGTCCTCCCCTCTCCTACTCCCTCCCTCCCCTCATGTTTAAGTTCAGCATAGTATTCATAGACGAAGTGAGGCATATTAAGGGCGTTCACGTGGCAAAAATGCATGATTTTATATTTGTACAACGTAGTGTTAGATTTATAAACTATACTTGTGACTACATTTTCCACTTATAAAACTTTTTTAGCTCTAATAGTCTTCCCACAGCAGCATGTCAAAGTCAACATTTGCAAGTTACGGGAACTTGCTAACATCAAAAACCAACTGACTTACTCGAATGACATAATTTACACCTATATTAGACAGTATGAGCCATATGCTACAGGATTTCAAAACACACAACGAATTCATTTTGTATTCTTTAAAAATGGCCATAAATAAAGAAAATTGTCGTTATTTTCAGAATTTTTAAAAATATGCAAGATAATTGCATCGTGTGATTTTTGATCTTTTAGCATATGACCCATACTTTATGATTTCATTGTAAATTATTTCATTCGCATACGTCAGTTGGTTTAAGTTATTGGCATGTTCCCGTAACTTGCAAATGTTGACTTTGACATGCCGCTATGGGAAGATTATGTGAGCTAAAAAAGTTTCACAAGCGGAAAATGTAGTCACAAGTAACGTCTATTATATTAACACTAAGTCATACAAATATAAAACTATCAATTTCTGCCTCGTGAACGTCCTTAAGGGCGCGGTCTACAGCATCCCTTCGAAGACAATATGGATAAAATACTCAACGACAATCCTATATAATGGTATTTGCCAACTTTATGAGTAAATGTTTATCCAGAATTACTCATTCGTTACGCGTGATCTCTCGCGCCGCAGTTAAATGCACGAGGTTCCGGCGTCAGAGATCGTGCCTCAGAAGTTCGTAACACTGGAAACAATTTTGTTTAAAACGTTGGCTGAAACTATTGCCTAGGATTGCTATTGTTTAATTTTCGCAAATTGGCTTCAAGAAACCTACAGTTACAGATAAATGCTTTTAGCGTTGAATTATGTACCACGCCCTCTTTAAGTAATTTCAGTGGAACGGTTCAATTGTGAAAATTTAAGTGTTATACTAATCACATGTTACAGTCTACATGTCATAAATAAAGAGCACCTCAGTGTTAAGACCATATCAATATTCATTAAGGACTTCTTCGTATCTTTAAAAGAGAAAATACGGATACTTTTGAACTCAATTGAGTATTTTGGTTAATAAACTTTTTACTGTAATGTTTTACAGTACAATTTTACGTAATACGTGTTCACATTTATTAGTTTCACAATATCGTATCAGCGAAATTTATTACCATCAATCAGGGAAATTAGGGAAAAGTCAGGGAACTTTTTTTGTCCTTGCGGGTGGCCATCCTGATGACACAAAATAAATCGTTTTGGTATCTTACTTCATTCCAGTAGTGGGGATTTCCGGAGTGCATCTTTGCTGTAATATTTATACAAAAGGGTGAAATTTTATTGTTGCCATTTTTTTTATTGGTTTGAACGACATAGTTTCGTTCGATCAATTGGAATACAAAACTAAGTCGTAAACACGTTTGACGGGCAAAGTTGTTTCAGAGTCATGGCGTACAACACAATGTAGAATGACGTGGTGCGATTGCACGTGTGTAGATAGTTGCATAGAAGCAGGCGCACAACTCAGTGATTAGTGTCGTACGCAATAAGTAGGCCTTTTATAGCGCTAATGGAGCTTGGACGTGATGTTTCCCAGCAATAGAAATGTTACAAATGTTCTTTAAAGGCGTTCCAGAAAGAAAAAGTCGTAATTTTGTATGAAACAGTATTAGTTATGTAGACGTTGCTTGCGAGTACGTAATCCTCGTACAAAAAATTAACTCTGCCAGTTATCGTATAACAGCTAGAGACATGCAACATTCGCGTCATCATTTGGTAGCAGAGTGCATGTTTTTACTTCATACTCCACCGTAAACTAATCAACATAATGAAACTAAATAATTCGCAGTGAAAATACATGACACGGGTTAGGGCTTTAATTATATAAAAATCAAATTCAAAATATTTTTGTTATTAAAAAAATTTCAAAAATTCAAAAATTTTTTTTAATACAATAAAGTTTTTTTAATATATTTAAACGGCGAACACATAATTTTATTGGTTTAAAGTCTGAATGAAGGGTTAGTGCACGTTTATTTCGATTTTCACATACGTCAGGTCAGTACACTTTCAATTACTGGAGTCTGAAAAGACAGGTTTTAACTTAGAAACAGCGTTTTTAATGAACATGTTGTCTTAACAATGTCATTCTGCCGTTGTCCGAAATGTATTTTTTTTTTCGTCCATTGGCACAACGGGCACATGTAGAACAGTTTCGTAAAAACGTATTTACGACCACACTGCAGCGCATCTGAAGCGCGCGGTAGGTGGCGCACCCTCGTAGATCTTACATAACATATATTTATAGTTTTTAAACGTACTGAAAGTTAGATATTTCAATCCAGTGTTACGGCCTCCGTGAGCCTGTTGTTATTTACATATATTCTACAGACGTACCTTCACTTAGTGAATGGCAACGGGAGATTGGGGAAGACACAAAGTATCGAAGCCTCGTGGTTGAGAACTCCTGAACAGAATAGTAAACATACTTGCCTTTGAAGCCGTCTGTGATTGATATCTGGATGCGCGCTAGCATCGTGTGGCATGCCGAGCATTGAAAGTACGTACGTGCAGACATTTTCCCATCACGTGTCAGCCCGTTTCCCCACGCCAGTGTTGCCAGCTTTGTTGCTTTACAACTAGATATGAATCTGTAGTCTTAAGAAAATCGTGTTAAATACACGTTCAAGATTATTTTTAATATCTTCTAGTATATGTGCTTTACGTTATTGTATTTAATGCCAGCAGTTAGATTTAATTATTTATAATAATTAATGTGATAAATTATGCAAGTCATACATATATAGTTCTAGTTGATAAAATAAGTTGTAAAAGTTTGTGTACTTATTTTTGGTTGGAAATTTTGTTATGTTTGCAAGCTTAGCGGTAGTGTAGTGACTAGGCAATTCGTTTTCAACCAAGGCGTCCTGGGTTCGATCCCCGGTGAGATCACTCCCGATGTTCGGATGTGGGAATTGTTGCTTTTGTCAGTGTGTTTTATCGGGATACTCCAGTATCGCCCACTGTGGCATTCCGCAGTTACTCAATGTTCACTTCTTACTCTCTCCATATGCACTCCTGTTATGTTGGCAGCTGGACGAGCGGCTAGGGCACTGACGTCACAATAAGACGATCGGGTTCGACTCCCGGCGAGGTCAACGCAGATTTCCGCAAATGGGAACTGTGCCGGGCGACCTTGTTGGTTGGCGGGTTTTCTCGGGAATCTCCCGTAACTCGTGCCCATTTTTCCGCCCGATGCTCCGTATTAAACTACACTTCACTAGCGCTGAGAACTTTACTATTAAGCGCCACTATAGGCTGTTTGGGATAAAGTGAACGCTGAATATCTAACCTTTGAAAAATTTCACTAACCGTTACAGTATATATTTCAACATTAACATTTACCTTACTCGTTGTACGGTTGGCAACTAATTGCTGAATGTAGTTCCGTGTAATTTCCTATTTAAATACAACAATACTGAAATAAAATTAACTGAATTAAATATATTTGAGTTTTATATAATTAATAAACTTATTTTCACCTAACTATAGAGGTTCCTACCGACTGCACAATTTATCTTACACACGCAAACATCAAGTGACGTGTCCAGAGAGGTTAGACATTTCCCATAGTTAGCTGTAACGGGCGGAATGATACGAATTGGCTGAAAATATAAATTTAGTAGTGCTGTTTTGAGTGCTCACTTTATCCCAAACCGCCTATACCTAGCTACTGCCTGGCTTGTCATAGCACACGAACAATTCTTCTGTAATTTCACTAAAAACACGCAGGTATTGTTAAGACCAGGACAAATAATACGTGTCTTCAATACTGTCTTAAAGTACGGGCAACAGTTATCGATAGTTTGGGTTTACTAATTTTACGTGATAGACCCTATTCCGTGCTTTGTAAAAAATATGTCGCTCGATATGCTGTAAATATGATGTCTTTAAAATAAGTTATTTAATTCGGGGTGTTCTCAGATAAACATTAAAATGTGTTCTAGGGTCACAGAAAATTATTTAAGTAAGTCAGCGTAATTTTTACAGCGACTGTAGAACAAGGAGATAGATATCAACGACTTTATATTGTAGAGTTTTTAAATTGCAAGTTAAGGCGTTAAGGAATAAAAAAAATCAAGAGAAATAAAGCATACCAAGTTTGTGTGTATTTAATAAAATAGAATACGGTAAAATATTACAAAGTAGCTTCGAGTAGTAATTAGCACACAAGTAGCGCTGTTTGGGTCCAGGGGCACGCGGGCAATAAAGTCGACTCTTGTTGGCTCACTACTAGCCTTGTCGCCTCTAAGCGTAAGACGCTCGAATATTGTGTCTCTTAACTGCGAGTCGAATATTGTGTCTCTTCGCTTCGAGGACTCACGTCTGTCACATTGTTACATTTATTTGTTAGTTTGTAAATATTTGCCGCCGGGAGACAATCAGTAAGCTAATGTTTTCTGGCGAGTGATGGCAGAAATAGTACGTGCCCATAGTAATGCCAACTTAAGAACATATTGAAACTCCACCCAGTTACTTCTTGATTATTAAAGCACATTAGAAATATGTAATACCTACAAATAAATTTATCATACTTATATGAACATCTTGTAATGTTTAAAAATAAAATTATATAACTGTCCATACATTGCTAAGAGTAAGCGGAGATAGACTAGGATTTCTTCGTACGGGATGGAAACTGTGATTTGAGCTCACCCGCCCTCCTCAAACAACAATCCATTCATTTGTTTTGTGTCAGTGTGTTAAATACAAGACCTCCATTGACAGTACGATTACTGTGAATGAGCATATCAATATACTAGTAAGAGATTATGTTCTTTTCTTTTCATTTATTTGTGTATTATTTTACAATTATGTTCGGAACGTTCTGTTGTCCCTCTAACCATGCGCACGAGGCAACACCCCGTATTCTAGAATAATCTATGAGTGCAGAATACTTGCATGCGATGGCCGGAAAGCGCCAGTTAGTGATTGCATAAAGATTGTTTATAATACGTGAGTATGTGTTTTTATACCAAATAGATCCAGTATATATCTTCGCCGACTGATAATATGTACAGTGTCAGGAATCGAACGGTCCGACATCCGATCCATTTATTAGCTAGTGCATTAATCACCCGGATAACTGGTAATTATGAACCCGAAGTGTAGTAACTGTAGTTACAGCCTCCAACTCCTCATACTTCATTGAGACAGTGACAAACAAACGTGTCTTTAGAACGGCCCATCTAAGACTCACGGGTACATCCCTACCTAGTTTATTTTTACTTGTCTTAGATATATAGGTGGAATAAAAGTCCGGGATAAATGAACAGTGGACTTATTTAGGAATGCCATATGGCAGAATGTGTACCGGTATTTATGAATGGTTGCATGTGCAACTACTGTATTATTTTTTAGTTTAGATTTTTATAACTAGGCTAATTAGAAAATTTGGATGCAATAATTGTTGTTATTCTATCAAAATGTAATACGTCTCTTAATTGTTTTGACGTTAAAAAGATAAAAGTTAACTTACGAATAGCCCTATATATGTGCACAAGCACCATGAAGTTTAAGTATCTCGAAACACGTGCAAATTATATATATATATATATATATACATACACATACATAATTACATACATACATATATACATACACACATATATTACGTGTGTGTGAATGTGTGTATGTAAAGTTCGTGTGCATGTACCAATGTTTATATCAATGTTTACGCGCGGTTCTACACGTGTTCGTGTATTTGTGTCTATTTGTATATACATGCATGCGAACACATGTATGCTTAAACGTATGCATGCGAACAAGTGTATGCATATATGTGTATAATGCATGTATGCACTGACATACGAAGGAAGGGGGGGGGGGTATGTAGGCCAGATGATGCTTGTTAACACTACATGTTCGTCGGGGCAGATACAGGTGTGTAGTCCAAGAGCCTGAGGCCCCCCCCCCCCCAAATTAAAACAGAGATTTCCATCAAATGTTACAATTTTTTAAAATAGGAATAACCCATTTTTTTATTTGGCAACTCCTTAAATAACATTGTTTCACACTTAAATTCCTTTCCGGTGCTCAGGAAAGTAAAAATTGTGCTCGCTAAACACATACTTTATTTTTTAGACTTACACTTCAAAAAATCAAAACCATCGCGATTTTTTGAGTCGTTAGGAAGTGCATTTACAATGTATAAGCTGATAATACTAAATCGTAAAACATATGACACCTGCTTTGAGAAATATAAATAGCCCGCCAGTCACAAAACGAGTATCACAAAACATGCGTCCGTTTGTCAAGTGTTACAGTGATGCAAAACATTTTTGAATACAGATTACTCAACTTTGAGTTTTCGTGCAGGATTAGTGTAGCATTTACGTAGTAATATGTGCGATTTTCGAAATGTTTGGGTAACAATGAACGAGGCTTGAAGGAAGTCTTCGTCGATGATGTTATACTGGCTGGGGAAGGAAGTCCTCATGGACCACAGTAGTACGTACGGTCGTCAAATATATTTTCGCTATTATTTGCGGAGTACTACATTTGCGGGCAGTGATTTCGAAAAATATTTTGTAAGCAATTATGAAGGAGAAATGTATGTTTCTAATAAGCTTGCCATATTTTTTAAAACAGAGACACATAACTTGTTACTATTTAATAGCTGAACAGTTTAATAGATAAGCATATCGCGTAAGAATAATACGCGTGGCACTCTACAACATCGTTCATGCGCTGAGTAACATCTCACATTTAGATTGCAGTGTGGAGCTGAAGAGACATTCAATTTTTCTTTCCAGTTCATAGTGGCTGCCGTTTGCATTGTCCTTTCGATGCACACTGTTACCAAAATTAATAAATTTTTGCTGTTAACATTGGTCGTAAATTTACGTTTAGTTATTTAATGCTTTTAATTTCAGGTGTGTTTCTTATCAAACTGAAACAACTAAATATTTGCCAGTTATAATTTGTTATTATTGTAATTATATCTGGGACGAAAGCGAAAAATTTGTTATGAAAGTAACAACATTCAAATAGCTACAAACGCTTTATTGTTTATAGCTTGGTAAACGTTGCTTATCAAAAGTTACCGCGTGCTACAGCCAAAGAAAGTTGAAGGTCGCTCCGAAACTGTCATCTTAAGAGAAAAATTTCCTTTTATCATTGCTGACGAATGAATATGTCTAGTAAGATCCTTCGTTATGTATTTCTTACATCATTCCAGCATTGCACCAGTTAGTACCGTGTCTCGCGACCACTCGATATGTTGTTTCCGGTCACTGATTTCGAAACAAACGTTTCTTTCAATTTGTTATTTTACGTTTAATGTATTCGAGTGTGTTATTTTTCTATTTTCAGAGACATTCATCCGTATGCTACGTATGTAAAGTATAGACCGTCAAACAAACGAGCAAGGCGGAGCGAAAAATAATGTTGAATATATTCAAGATTATTTCACATAACATTAATGTGCGCAGCCCTATTGAAATAATATACTGTTCGGATTGAACTCTTAATAAGGGACAGGAGCAGCGTGGTTCTCTTTGGTACTTCCACTGTACCAGCAGAAAAAACTTTCCGTACACGCACTTCTGACGACATTTAACACAGTGACCTAGGCGAATCATTTGTACATTTTTCTTTGCTATTACTTCTCCTATTTTAAATGTAAATTCATCTAAGTGAATAGTGAATGAAAAACTGTCAGTTTTATTCCGATTCACCTTGCATAGGTTCCCACAGGACATTGCTTTGTCTCATATACTAGATCGGCAGCACCTTCATGATCCCCACCGCATTGTTTCATGCAGATACTTCTCATATGGAATACAGCTCACATAAGGTCTGCAATGACGACAATGATGAACAAGTATGTCACATGGTGAATTTATCACATGAACGTTACATTACTTACATTATAATATTCGCCTTTCAATGGATGTACGTTGTTTTTATTATTAAGTAATGTAAAACATATCATTAATTATAGATTTTAAACGTAATATTAATGCAATTATAATTACGAAGTAGTATATGTCGAGATATTCGTACCGTGGTAGCGATCTTGCAACAGCGCTTACCTAAGTCCGATGTTGATAACCGCGAGTGGGACGTTGTATAGACGTTCTAGGCCATGAAGCGCCGTAGAAGGAAGGATATTACACGATTTATATAGATCATAACCTTTACGCGGAATTATTTTAATTGAAGTATGTACAGTCCTTTCGGCGTCAGCTTTGCTTTTACGAGAACTAAGAGATAACCATATAACTGCATAATACAACATTGCAGATACAGATAGACCATATGTCTGGCGAGTAGGCTACTTAGTTGACGTGCAGAGGGAACAAATTAACGAAAATTGTCGATTTGGCATTTTTAACCTAGTCACTCCTATATTTCAAGTGTAGTTGGGTCCGCGGTGGTCGAGGGGTTAGATCTCTCGTCTCCCACCAAGGCGATCCGGGTTCGATTCCCGGCGGGGTCTGTCCCCGGATTTTCGCATGTGGGAATCGTGCCGGACGATGCCGTTGGTCGGCGGGTTTTCTCGGGGATCTCCCGTTTCCCCCGCCCTTTTATTCCGGCGCCGCTCCATACTCACCTCATGTCACCTCTCACCAGCGTTGAAGACCTCGATGTTAAGTGCCGACCAAAATCTCCCACTCACTCAAATGTAGTTAGAAGAGAATATACAATTCGGAAATTAAATAGTAATAAATTAAACTAAGATACTTGTTTCTACTGTCTAATGACAGGTATAAAGGACTGAATCTGTGCAGGATAGGGCAGACAGTCCTCTTAAGGAAAAATAGGCGCTCTTGCGAGAGGTGGATATACGGCCAGAGATAATTAGCGCCGCTTGCCTCGCCAGAGGGTCTGTACGGCGGTAGGATTAATCACGTGGGCGTCAAGTAGCTGTGGAATGTAACCACACAGAACATTATATACATATATATATATATATATATATATAGAGAGAGAGAGAGAGAGAGAGAGAGAGAGAGAGAAGAGCAAAAGAAGTAAGAATATGTTCGTGGTAACGTTAACATGAGAAGCCTTTTATAAAAATATTTGCTTCGGGTGGTTCGCGGTTTGTTTAACAGTTCTGAGATAATTACTTGAAGGTAAAACGTCTGCCACAGCTGCATTAATTTTAATGCAGACCCTGAAATATAAGGTTCCTGTACTTGCATGTTTTACGTTACATAAATATGGTTGTAAGTATTTGGCATAACATGGATGAACAGGAGAGGCACAAGAGGGAAACGTACTTTAAACTTATTTGGGTTTATAAAATAGAAGATATGAAGTAGTCTATCACGCACATTAAGAGGGCATGGTACATAATGCAACGTTAAAAACATTAATCTATAACTGTAGGTATCTTGAAGACAATTTGCGAAAGTTAAACAATAGCAATCCTAGACAACAGTTTTAGCCAACGTTTTAAACAAAATTGTTTCCAGTGTTACGAACTTCTGAGGCACACTCTCTGAAGTCGGGACCTCGTGCATTTAACTGCGGCGCAAGAGATCACACGTAACGAATTAGTAATTTTGGATAAATATTTACTCATAAAGTTGGCAAATACCATTATCTAGGATTGTCATTGAGTACCGTATTTTATCCACACTGACTTCGAAAAAAAGTGTAGAAATCAATAGATGTTTTCAGCGTTTATTTATCTACCACGCACTCTTAAGTTACATTTTTGCTAGAATAGTTACAACTTACGACACGATTTTTGTTGACGGCGACTATTCACTTTGTTAGAGACTTCATCTTCTCATATGTCAAATCAACTTCCATCCTAGCATCTTCAATAAGTTTTTCCTTCATGTCAGCTAGTTTCCTTGCAAATATTGTGGCCCTCTTCTTTATCAAGTCGTCTTCCGTCTTTGTATCGTTGGCCAATATTTGTTGATCCACTGCCTACTTATACCTAGCATGGGAGTAACGTATATACTGAACTAATAAATACATTTGAAATTTAGTTTACAAAAGGGCTCAGTCCACCAAACTGCAACATTGTACACTTGCCTCTGAGCAATAAATGATTCGTCCTTGAGGTTTTCAAAACTCACGGTTAATAGAAAAACCTCGCTCCACATTAGCATTGCCACTATAGAGTAATAATGCACATAGTAAATAGCAAACCATCCAATGGCCTAAACATTTTGTAAAGACGCCGAACAGCTTGAAGAAAGGACTAATCCTTATGAATGGAGATTCGCGGCATCATAACGTTTTGACTGTACGGAATATAATAATGTCAACTTTTTCACTTATTTCTTCGACACTAAAATTCAAGATGAAACATGAAGCGATCCATGTGGTTTGTGACAGTCAATTAAAGCCTAGTTGCTTCTCATGTTAAGTTCCAAATACACAATGTACGTCTGCCATTATCAAACAAATACTGTAAACAATTCTACTGTACCGACTGAATCTAGTCGGCAGTTCCGAGGGTACCCGAAGCGCCAAGAGTCGCAAGGCCCTGCAAGGCACATACATACCTCGACCACTCAACAGTACGTGCTAGTAGGCTTGCGAGGCCACGGGAAAAATACCCTGCCAAGTTAAAAAAAATTTTATCATTTGGACGAGAAAAAAAAACTCCCAGTTTAACGAAAAAATCCCTGGGATTTCCCTGCTATTTCCAGGTGATAGTGAAATCCCTGACATTTCCCGGTTTTCCCGGGTAGTGGCTACCCAGGAAGGTGGTTATCTTCCTGATGAAGTGGGGGAAGAAGCGTAGTCACCGAATCCAATCCCTGGTAAGTTTGGTTTCCAATATGTAAAATTGTGCTGTTTAAGCATTTTCATTCCTATATTGATTGGTATTTTGTTCTCCCAAAACCAGAAACGAACTACGTTCCTGAGTCATATTTACTTTCTATCAGTAAACATTATTATTGTCGAACATTTAAATCACAATCAATGTCAAACATTAGTGTATGTTTCCCCTGACTTATTGGCCTACTTTACTTAGGGAAGATAGGGAAAAGCGTTTTACTGTATACGTGTGAAAAGCAAATATCGACCAGCCTGTGTCATGTATGTATAAAGGCTAGTGACTTAGTTGAAATTTCTGACCTCACGTGGCCCTTCCTTGAACGTCTTGACAGTTTGGTATGTCTCGACTACATGAGGGTCTACCTTGACATGTAGAAAGATTGCGGATTCTTTCTTTGCTGTCCACGAAACTGCTGTGGTGTGATGTACCACGCTTCAGTAGAGGTCGGTAAGATCTTGGTCCCACCAAAGTAGCTGTAAATGAGTTCGACCTATATATAGTTCGGCTGAAGATAGGCAAGAGGATATCAGTATCTCTGCTGTGATTGGAAGAAACGGGATTTCTATCATTGGTATTCAGCTCCATGGGGTGGGTTACTATAATGCATGAAAGTATTTTGAGAACGTAAGCTCAAACACTCAGGAATGTGTCATAAAGTATGCTCGTCTCAAGAAATATTAGTAAAACATGTAGGCATATGTATGTCTCAATGTCTGACTGCACGTCTGTATGTAGGCCTACTCATTAAAAACATTTGAACCCGGACTAAAAGATTTCATCAAAATGTGTACACAAAAGTACTTAAAAAGGTTACATGACAAATAAGCTCGTATCTAGTACGTATTTTGAAAGAAAGAAAATTTTTGCCGTAATTTTTTGGGAACAATAAGATCGAGAAAAATAAATTTTAAATTTTGGAAGTTTATCACTGATGTTTTTGGTTTTGAAATAGATTTTAGTGTAGTTTCTATATTTTGGATGATAGCTTAACATGAATAAATAAGGCCTACATAGGCTACTTTCTATCACATTTCGGGTACTATGAGACAAATTGTAACTAAATTTAAAAATGTAATAATTTATCACTTAAGTATCGTTTTTTTTTATCCACCATTTTGGAAGCTACCATAGTAACAATAAACAAATTTTTTTATGATACATCATAGATGACAAATTTTAAATTTAGGCCTAGAATGTTTATCGACCAAATGTTTTGGTTAATTTTCGCCAGAAATTTGGAAAGTAGATTCATAAGTAATGCTGATACTTGTTTGACTACCATAAGCTCAGTTATAGTAAAACACTGTACCCGCATTTGGGGGAAAAAATCACGGATTATATTTCTTATCCAACCGTCATAACTTTGGTTGTCTGCTGTTTTTCCTATTTTCTTGTGTAGAGAAATATGAAAACACTGCAAATACTATGAAATGGAATGCTCGTTTTTTGTTAAGGATAAACAGTGCTATTTCGTTGTTACGAAATAAAATTATTTCTATAAACAGTTATGTTAGGGTCCTCGTACAAAGCAATGTTGTAATAAACCATAGTGGCGGCTTGCAATAGACGCATTTGACGAACTGCTTCACGTAAAGTTTATCAAATTAATTAGTTTATATTGATAAATTTCTGTGTGATCTATATTATTTCATAACTTACGAAACAGAAATGTTGTTTCTTATGTCGGTGTTACATTGAGGGATTGGCGCCTCCTGAATAAGCAGATAACGTCACCCACCATTGACACATTTTTTGCTACGAGCCTGTAGCACAGGACTAGGAAGTGAAAACAGAGTGATATAGACGGTTTTTGACTACTACGGTGATTCTACACTGTGCGTGGTTCCCTTGGTGTGACCGATCTGCGTCAAGGCAGGACCCTTCCCCAGGTACCTAGTGCCAAAGTTTAACGATCCCAGCCAAACAACACGAAAAAATATACTGTCGCCAGTTAGTAAACTGGCCATGTTGAACATACCTGTACGTGTTTACACTGTGTGTAGTGATTTATCTTCCCGTCAGTGTTTTTTTTTTTTAATTACGAGAACACGAATCCAGTCGATATCGTTTGCACTATTAGATAAACTGCTTCCAATCAGTGGAAGGACGATGGTTAGTGTAAATTTGTTGCACTGGTGGAAAGATGAACCCGCATGATTTATAACATTAAGTTAGTGAACTGCTAATTTTAATTATATCGTTGTAGTTAGTTCCAATCAATGTTTTCATCAGCATGTGAAACATCGCTGTGTGTAACACAAACATTCTTGAGTAAAACCGGTATTTAAATTAGGTTTCTCCAGCTTAATTATGTTTTAGTACTGAATGTTTGGTGTGGGACAAATACTAACTGGTGATAAATGAGCTCTTTTAGTTTATAATACTGCAGTATTGTCTGCTCAGGATAAACTGAGTACTTGTTTCAATTTTCTGTGAGCTATAATACCTCTATCTTTACTATTTTAATTACGAAAACTTCCATATAACTAAAAACTAGTATTAATACTTCATAACTCTCAAAACTTTACGTCTATAGCCCCAATAAATACAATTTTCGGTTATTTTCAGTATGGGGAAGTGCTCACTTTAAAGTGAACTGTCTATAACTTAATGGACAGGGCCACAGGGCCTGAAAGGTCGGACCACTCGACTCCCACCACGGCGATGCGGGTTCGATCCCCGGCGAGCTGGTCCCCGACTTTTCATATGTGGGAAACGTGGTGGGCATTTCCGTTGATCGGTGGGTTTTCGGGATATCCTGTTATCCGCGCATTTCTCATTCCGTCGCTTCTCCATCAGGGGGCCCATTTTCTGCGTCATCTTTAAGGGTATGCAGATATCAGTGGGCGCCCAGACTGAAGCCTGTACTCGGGAAACGATAGCCCGCTTTCAGGTACCATCCATTACGATATTTAATTATGTAATGTAAATAATATTTTATATTATTGTAGATTGTAATGCAAGGTATGAGTCTCCTGGTATTAAAATAATACTGCTATTTTTGAACGATTATTGCAATAGGGGCAAGTTACAAATTAACGATGTATTTTGGACATACGCCATTGCTGCAATGGCATATGTCAAAAAACTTCTTTAGTTTGTAAAATAAAACTGATTATAAATAGACAAGTTTCCAGGTTTGCCACAGGCATTTATGTTAAATCCATCACTCAAACAAATTTTATCATAAAATATTCAAATTTAATCCAGCCATATATTTTGTGATCAGAAACGAAAAATGGGCCGCGGTGGCCGAGAGGTCTTACCTCTCGCCTCCCACCAAGGCGATCCTGGTTCGATTCACGGCGGGGTCGGTCCCCGGATTTTCGCATGTGGGACTCTTGCCGGACGATGCCTCTGATCGGAGGTTTTACTCGGGGATCTCCCGTTTCCCCCGCCCTTTCATTCCGGCGCTGCTCCATACACCATGTCGCCCTTCACCAGCTCTAATGACTCGTGTCACATGTGTTTGTGTGAGTGAGGTATGGTGCTAAGGGCGACGTCGTATGGGCCATACAACGGTGCGTCGCCTCTACGCTTAAGGCATGCAGTATTCGCGCAAAAACAAATTTCCTATGGGACTTTAAGTGGTGACCCTATTGTTTTATTTACGAAATCACTTTACAAAAGTCCACTGCACCACCCGTAAGTGGTTTCACATGTATGCGGCTAGTATATTTTCCGCTATAGCAGCCTGCAAACCCCGTTTTAACCCATTTTGACGTGCCCTAAAAGGGGATTTATAATACGCGTGTTGTCTTGAAAGTACTTAAGGGCAGTCGTCTGAAGTGTGTGTTCTTTTCGTAGACAAACCGCGTGAACACACGTGTATTAGTTTCGCTGTAAAACGTTTTCTTCAAACACGCTGCAGTGTGATTTTATGGCAACGAGGCGGGCCCCTTAAGAGGAGTCCTCGACTGGCGCATGGATGGCGTTGCAGTGTCACGCGCATACATTTTTACGCGATACCGCTTAAGTTTTTCATATTATGTTAACCTACGAAAAGAACACACACTTGAAACCATGCTTCTATTTTTACAAAAATGCAGCACGCTTGTTAGAAACATGATATTCGGGCCTCTCAAAATGGCTAAAAACTGGTTTTTTAGACTGTTGTAACTCCGAAAATATTACCTGAATTCGTAAAGTGCAAAACGAGAAGCATGCGTTGGTCTGTACTTCAAACTATTCAAAAATAAAATATTGGGGCCACCGCTTAAAGTCCCATACTAAAAAGACTACAACGGAAACCTTGCACGCCAGTTTGGCGCGCTGCGAATAGAGGCGATATGCTTCTCGTCAAGCGTGCAATACTGGGTCTTATCGCTACGCTGTTCCCACGCGTCAAAGGTGGACATTTGACACCGCGAAGGACTCCTCTTAAGCGCTGACCAAAATCTTTCACTCTCTCAGAAACGAAAACTGCTTAGGTAGCACCATTTGCACAAACAAATCTAAATTTTCCCATGGGAGGAGCCCCGGAAGCACCACTTTAGGAAGGAGGGGAGTTCAGTGTACCTTTATAATATTCTCTGTAGCTTCACCGACTTTCGTATTCACGAGCCACCACTGTAATCAATACATACATCGTAATATACCTACTATTAAAAAAGAAATAC
Organism: Medauroidea extradentata; assembly: GCA_003012365.1. Taxonomy (NCBI): domain Eukaryota; kingdom Metazoa; phylum Arthropoda; class Insecta; order Phasmatodea; family Phasmatidae; genus Medauroidea; species Medauroidea extradentata. The sequence goes on from PNEQ01078005.1 coordinate 30,542, forward strand.
GATCTGTGGCAGACAATGAAATATGTGTGTTCACAAACATTTTATGTAAGTGTAACACTGTTAATTAAGTGTTGTAAATAAGATTGAATGTTAACTCTCTACATAGCGCAATGCATGTGCAAGCATTTCCAGCAGCTGTTCCTGTCTCAGTGGCTTAATTTATCATCTCACTTTCCATAACACTGTAAATTAAACATTTTAGGTTATCACTGACACACTTCAGATCACGACAAGCCATGTTCTTCCAGCGCTGCACCTCTACTGAACTATTCATCCCATAGATCTGTGTGTGTGAAACATACTAGAGACATAGCATACCAGCACAGCGCAAAACAGCATAGCTTAGCACAGCATAGAATAGTATAGCTCATGTTAGTCCAGCGGAAGGAGGCAAAGTTGTCTCCCTCCCCCAACTATAATTTAATTTTTACAAATTTTTCTTTACAACAAATAACAAATAGGGTAAAACAAAGTCATTAGTAATATAGTATTGATATATAAATTTTCGTTTACTAAATTAAAAAGTGAATTTTTAGCTATGCTAAGAGTTGTATTTTATACTTATATGACGAACTTATTCTCGTAAATTCAGTTTCATTCTTGTATTAGCATACACATAAACATTACAATACAGCAGACAGCCTAGCATTAAGTTACAGAGATTACAAAATAAATCTAATGAATTATAAACAAAGCAAACAAAAATATATCAATCTTTCATTACACTATTCTTCAAGGCGGTTATTTTCCGCTACTGCCTAGGGCACATGCCCCCCTCCCCTTACATATCTGCTCTTTTACCAAAATCTGGCACTGCAGCATCGGTATAGTTCCGAACATCTAGAAAACATGCACATCTGGTAGTGAACTAATACATGTAGCAATGTCCTTGCTGCAGCAAAACTGCACAAGATTTGAGATCCAAAAGGTATCATCTATCACGAGGACATCTACATTCGTGTCGGATGTCTGTCAAAACACTCTGCCCACTAAAGTACATTCTACATTGATATGTGCGCGGATATGGATCACAGAAACGGAGACGTAAGACCTTCTGAGTGACATCTGAAATCGCATGCGAGTGGAAGCGTATATGTACGGATTCACGGAAAAAAGCTCTTGCAAACTCTTCCGTGTCCGTGAATTCGTGTAGCCAATAGGAATCGAGTATTGGTTAACGTTAGTCATTTGCTGTGTGGACGATACTTTTAACCTCAAAATGTGCAGTACAAATAATACACTGCGAAAATTGATGATATTAAGGGTAAATAATTACGGTTTACTATTGTCATGAACATTATACCTATGCAACATAATTTTCACATATCGTAATTATTGTAAATTCAACGTAATTTCATGTTTGTTTTCATGGCCTTGATAGGTATCCACAAAGTCTGAAATACATGAAGATACAATCGGTTACGTTTCCGTGTGTATTGTGAAACGAACAGACGGGAGTTACTGTGTATTTTTAGTAAGTTTCCGTCATCTACATCCGTAATCGTACTCTTCAAAGTAGAGTGGGCCTAAGGGCACATATTCGGAACAGGGTGGAACAAAGTTGGGGGGGGGGAAAGCTGACCACCATTAAACACTTATAGTACAGTATATTCCTAAAATATTTCAATTTCTTGAAGATATATATATATATATATATATATATATATATATATATATATATATATATATATATTTGGCGGCTCGCATTGGGCGCATTTGACGCACTGCTTCGCCGAAAGTTTATCAGAATTATTTATTAATTTGTTTTCTGTGTTATCAAATTTTTTCTTCCCAATCTTTCCCGACTTTCGAAACAGAAATGTTGTTTCTAATGTCGGTGTTTCAATGAAGGACGAGCGCATCCAGAATACGTAGATAACGGCACCGTTCACGCGTTTTTCACATCGAGGCTGTAGCGCAGGACTAGGAAGTGTAAACAGTGTGATATAGGTGGTTTTTGACTGCAACTGTGGTTCTAAACTCTACGTGGTTCCCTTGGTATTGAAGTGCTGAGACGGCTGTGACAGTTCCTCGTCAAGGCAGGACCTTTGCCCAGGGGCCTAGTGCCAAAGTTTTACGATCCCAGCCATACATCAGGAAACAATGCACTCTCGCCAGCCAGTAAACCTGCCATGTTGAGCAGACTTGTACGTGTTTACACGGTGTGTAGTGATTTATCTTCCCGCCAGTGTTTTATAAATAACTAGACACTTGAAATTTTCGCGTCTTCGTTTAGGCGCAAGCTAGAGTTCCTGCAACTGTAGGTCTGTACCATGTTCATAATTGGTCGTTGACTTACTCGACACTTTCTGGAAGTAGCTGAGCCAATAATAAACCTGTAATATAATACAGGCCCATTTTACTGTGTCAGCGAGCAGTTAATACGATATTTGAAAAACATTCTTGGAAGCTAGCCTACAGGTCAGTGAACCCGCGAATTTTTCCGACCTCTATAAATAACTAAAACATGAATCTTGTAAACGACATCATTTGCACTATTAGATAAATCGCTTTCAATGGGTGTTAAGAACGATGATTAGTATAATTTTTGCTGAACTGAAGGGAATATGTATCTGCCTGACTTATAAACATTAGGTGAATAAACTGCTAGTTTGAATTATAGTGTTCTGTACGTAGTTTTAATCAAAGTTGGTGAATGTTTCTGTCGGTATGTGAAATATCGCTGAAGTGCGACACAAACATTCGTGTGTAAAACAGGTATTTTGAATTAAGATTTTGTTTATATACAGCTTTATTACGATTGGATCTAAACTATGTTTAGGCGACGCTAATGAATAAAATTCTTACTTTGAGTCGAACATTTAGGCTTGTATAAATATTATAGCTATGTAAGTCGAGAAATTATGGACGAGTTTTGAACAAACAGTCTCATCAATTTAATTTCCGACTTAACAAATGTTTATATAAAATGTAAGTACTGAATGTTTAGTGTGAGACAAATACTAACTGGTGATACATGAGCTCTTATAGTTTTAAAAACTGTAGTAACTTAAAGTATGGTGTCATGGGATCTGAGTGGTCAGACTACTCGGCTCCCACCAAGGAGAACCGGGTTCGATCCCCGGTTGACCGGTCCCCGACTTTTCACATGGGGGAAATGTGGTGGATATTGTCGTTTAGCAGCGGGTTTTCTCTGAATCTCCCATTTTCCCCGCATTTCTCATTACGTCGCTTCACCTTCGTAGGCCCTTATCTCATGTCATCCTTGAGAGTATGCACACATCAATAAGCGTCACGCCAGAAGCTTACACTTGGTGTACGATACCCTGTTTTCGGGTACCCTCTCCACACGATATTTATTTACTAAACGGGAATAATATATTATTATAGATTGTAATGCAAGTTATTATTCTTCTGGTATTAAAATGATAGACCTACTGATTCCGAGTGGTCCAGTCTCGGGCTTGATAAAGATATCTTTGCTTGATTATTCGATCAACTAAATTTTATCATAAGATATATTCTAATTCATACCAGCTATACCTTACAACGGGGTAATTAGAAGCATTGGGGTGAATAGAAACACATTTTTAAAGCTATATTTTTTGTATTAATTCAGTTTTAAAAATTATATTTTTAGGTAGGCAAGTTAAAACAGTTTACAAACAGTAATTTTATAGTAATAGTAATTTTTTAAAGCGAATGGTATCAGCTAGGTATTTATTTTTAATTTTGTTTCTATTCACCCCAGTGTTTCTAACCACCTCGTTTTACGGTATATGTTATGATTCCATACTAAAACTGCTTAAATAGCACCATTTTGTATCCAGAAAATCAAATTTTTCCGCGGAAGGACCCCCGGAACCACAGTTTTAGGAAAGATAGGAGGGGTTCTGTGTATCTTTACCAAATTCTCCGCAGTTTCACCGACTTTCGTACCCATAAACCACCACTGGTTGATATTCACTTTTTTTTTTTGTAGGAAACGGCACGGGTTCCAATTTATGCTGTTTTTTCGAGTTTAATTTTTTTAAATCCTGAAAGGGAACAGTTATCGCAAAACTGTTACACAGAAATGTTGGAAAACGTTTGTACTACTTGGCCTAAAATTTTCAAAACATCTGTTTATATAACTTTGGCTAATAATCGACATAATTAAATTTTCTCAAAGTCAGTAACCAGCCGAAATTATAAAAATGAGGTTACATAGTACAAATAATTTCCAACATTACTGTGTCACGGTTTAACGATATCTGCTTCCTTTCCCAAGTTATAAAATAAAGCTTATTAAAACAACATAAATAGGTGCCCTTGGTCTTAAGGCGTCCGTCTGGTGGCCGTGTATTTGTGTGAGTGAGGCACGGCGCCAAGGGCAACGTTGTCCGGCTCTTCTGGTGCGGTATCGCCTCTACCGCAACACACTGAAACGGTGTGCAGTGGTGTAGTAGGTCACTCACATGACTGACACTTTCAGTGGTGACCCCATATTTTAATGGGTGTAAAGTTTAAGCTAAGTCCAATACACTTTTCTACCGTAGTTTCACACACATCCCGTGAGTCCTAGTTATAATACCTTGAAAAAGCCATTTTTAGCCATTTTGAATGTCTCCGAAATTATATTTGTGATAAACGTGATGATTTGAGACCACCATTCCACCAAAGTTGTTTGAAGTGTATGTTCTTTTCGTAAATTCACACACTATAAATACCTTTAAACGTTCCTTAGAAAAAAAAAAGAGCCCTGCTAGCACGCTGTTAACAAACCAGGATCCCTCGTTTTTTATTTGGTGTGTGGGTATGTCTACTTTCTAAGAACTCCCTTCTTTTTTTTTTTTTTCATGAAAAACAGCTGAATCCGCCCCTGATTCGGGAAGACGTAGGATCGATTTCCGGTTCCGGCCTTCCTCATTTAGCTTCTTCGTGGCTTCCTGAAATCGCTCCGGAAGAACGGTGATATGGTTCCGTCACGTAAGCTAACGTCGCTTCCCTTCGCAGTTCCTGCCGTTATGTAACAACAATAACATCAATAAATATCGTAAGGATTAATTTAAAATTTCGAGCTTCTCGAAGACAATATGCGAAAATAAAAACAAAAAAAAACAGCAATCCCAGACTATATTTATTGCAACTTTTTGAGAAAACATTTTTCCCGAGTAACATAGTTTTAGGCCACAAGCTCTGACGGGTGTTCAAGTGCGAAAAAATATTAATTTTATATTTTTATGAAATATTGTTAGTCTTGTAGACGATACTTGCGAGTACATTTTATTCTTACGACTCAATTTTAGCTCACATAGATTTCTCATAACAGGGTGTCAAAGTCAAAATTTGCTTGTTACGCTGCCATGCAAATAGTGGAACCCAACCAACCTACGTAAATGAAATAATTCCATGAGTTTTGCATTAAAACATTAAAAAAAACCTACAACGTAATTTTTTGAATTGAAAAAAAAAATCGCAAAAGTACAGAAAAAAAGTTGCAAATTCAGGAATTTTTTTTATAATACCAAAACAGTTCGCGGGATTTTTCCAAATGTTTTATTACGTAGCCCAAAGTGTGTTATTTCGCTGTGAATTATTTCACGTACGTAAGTCAATTGGTTTTCACTATTTGCATGGCAGCAGAACATGCAAATTTTGACTTTGACGCAACGTTATGAGAAAACTATGCGAGTTAAAATTGTTTCGTAAAAAAAGAGGAAACAGCACTCAAAAGTATCGTCTACAAAACTAACACTACTTCATATAAATATAAAATTATGACTTGATCACACTTGAGCACCCTTAATTGCGGCAAAAGTCACCACACTTAAGAGGGCTATACACCGGATATAATTTTCCGCGTTTGATGCGCGGAGCTAATGAAGTGATAAGGTTCAGCTTTCCACACTAGATGGTAAGAGTACCGCTTCTATGCCCGGCGCGGCAAAGTGGCGCGCAGTGTTTTGTACGACTCTTTTTCCTATGGGACTTAAAGAGGCGACCCTACAATTTTATTTGTGGAAAGTTTAAGTCCAACGCATGTTTCCAACATTGTGTTCTACGAATCTAGGCGGTATTTTTCCAGTTACAGCTGCCTAGGAAAGATCTTTTTAGCCATTTCGAGGGGTTCCAAAAACATGTTTCTAAAACGCATGTAGTTTTAAACTGATAAAAGCCTAGTTTTATCCGTGTTCTCTGATCGTAGATAAACATATTATGAATAACTTTAGTTGTTAAGCGTAGAAAAGAAAAGACGCAGCACACTATATACTATAAAGCGTCAGGTGACCGTCTGGCCATGGCGCCGAACGGTAGTTACCAGATATTTGAAAACTGTTCATCGCACATGAGTGATGTAGGTTATGTTTAGTTATAGCATTGAAATAACGTTACACGTGTGTATACCTATGTCAGGTCCACTAATCATTCAAGTATATTTTATAGAAGCCGAAAACTGTGAAAATGGGAGTATTCGAAGTTTTTTTTTTTTTTAGGTAGGCCTATGTAGATCTTGGCGCAAAACCTAACTCTGATGCCACCTGTCGGTGTAATTTTGAACTACGTCAGCAGCGTGGAGTCCTAGACACAATTCGCTAACGACTGTCAAAGTTGAACGGCCCGGATGCATCACTTTCTGCTGGCGCTAATTAAGTAAAACTATAGTCAGTAGGTATGTCTATACTATCACAATTAAATATTTTAAAGTATATTAAATACGGAGAGGTCGATTCCATTTGATGTTCTTTCAGTAATGTTGTATTTAAATATAAAATGCACGGAACTACATGCGATAGTTCGCTGCCAACTTTACAAGCAATAATGTAACTGTTGTCAATGTTGAATTACATACAGCAACGGCTAGTGATTTTTTTTTTTTTTTTTTTTCAAATGTTAAATGTTTAGTGCTCACATTATCCCTAGAGATGATGGTTTATCGCGGGAAAACTTGACTGTTTGCTAGATTTCAACGTACGTTCAGCTTACCAAAAGATAACTGGTTTTCGCTTGTACGTGGACCTGTTACCCTACATGACTGAGCCAATAATAATCCTGATGATGTAATACTTGATGCCTGTTATTGGGCGGCAGACAGCTACGTTCTGGCATGAAACTATAGCGTTTTCAAGGGTATGTTTGCACAAAACGTTTTCGCGATATACCATCATCTCTAATTATCCCGAATGACTTCATAGAAGACTGAACACCAGTGCAGTGACTTGCGCCTATAGAGACTAGTGTGAGGAGTGATGCGTGTGCTGTGTCGTCCTTATCGCTTCCGTACTTCTAGGATTCGAACGTGACAATACTTTCACCAAGGCGGCTACCATAAGAAATGCGTTACTCTAAGATAAAGTTTGCTCTTAAAGTTCTCAAGTACCACTATAAAGATTTGTTTTATATTTTTTTATACTTCCTTCAAAACACTTGTGAATAAGGAATGGCGTTTATATCATTCTTCTATACAATGCAAAAGCCCGCGGTGGTCAAGGGGACAAAAACTGCCACAATAATGTATAGAGCCGCGATTTTATGGCGAAAAGATTTTTGCAACATTTGGTTTCGATGCGTCATGTGAACACCTGCAGTTCTGCTACATCGTCTGTGGTTGGATGATTTTACTCTTACTTGCCTTGGCAAATTATAGACATTCAGACTCACAATAATCTTATTATGATTGGTGCAGTCAAATGAGAAACGTGTCTGAACAAAGACACGCTGCCAATAACCTTGAAACAGAACTGCCGATGTGCACGTGAGTCACTGAAACAAAGTGGGGCAAAAATCTTTTCGCGACAAAATCGTGGCCCTAATAATGTAACGTAGTGAACTACCGTAAACGCGGTGATTAGAAACCCTGGGGTGAATAGCAACAAAATTAGAAATAAATTCCTAGCTGACACATTTTGCTTTAAAACAACTGTTAGTGAACTGTTTTAACTTGTCCTACCTAAACACAGAATTAATTCCGAAAATTTAGCTATAAAATTGTGTTTCTATTTACCCCAGTGTTTATAATCATCACCCCGTTTTACGGTACCGCTTTAAACTGTCCCGCGAGTGCGACAACAACAGTGAGGTAGCTACAGGACATGTCATGCACTATACGTAGAGACACTGGTAAATCGCGGGAAAAGTTGATTGTTTGCTAGGTTCCAACGTGCTATGTATAACACTGAAGGTTTTTCATGTGTATTGGCTATAGTTTATATGAAGCACCGTGTCCCTCTTCAACACGTTCAGTTAGAACTGTACAGTTTTAACACAGCACGTGTGTGATTTGACAGAAAACTGTTCACACGTGTCACGATTGAGATACTATAGTTTATTACAGACAATGCTAAATATTTTCGCGATTTTCCAGCGTCTCTAACTATACGTACATGTGGTCCAGCTACTTCCGATACAAGACTACATCCAACGTTTACTGTTACATCGGTTGGTACCTTGCTCAACAAAATGTGTTAATTCAGTATTACAACACTTGCCTTTATAGGTTTTGAAACCTATGACTTGTGGGGATTGAAGACTGTAGGTACTGTGTGTATGTGTGAGTCTATATCTGTACCTCGGAGGCATAAAACACTATGTCACAAAAATCATATTTTTCAGGAGAGCAGTTTGAAGAGTGTGATTCACTAGTGAATTCAGCTGTTTAAAATAAAAGTGTTTTTTTTTTTTACACAATACGGACTTTGTGTTGTATGACACTAGAAAGTAGGCCTACCTAAACCTGTGTTAATGTTAATTTTGAAAAGTGAATTTTAAGAAAAATTGACATAGCGTCTTATGCCTCCGAGGTACAGATACATATCATGTGTGTGTATGTTTTTGTGCTTACCGACCGATTGCTGCGTTTTTAATTTGATTTTTGTTATTTATTTGGTCTAAATATATTAAATAATAAATAAGTAGTAGAAGACTGGTCTTGTAACCCAGTGATCGTGAGTTCGATCCTCACAGAAGATAACTGAAATGAGTTTTTACTCTCTGCTAACATGTTCGTAAAGGTATTTTAATGAATGTAAATACTAGTGCAGTTTTGAAAGCTGTATATAGAAGAATATCTAATAACGAATACAGTAGTTTTGTGAATATGTTTTGACTCGTGATATAAGGTGTTCTGTAAATTGAAAGACAATTAATTGCTGTCTCACAATATTATCCTAATAACACCGATTATAATAAACCATACTTTACCCATGACTTCACTCAGGTGGTAATAAAACATAATAGATATTTTGCGAGTTAAAAATTTCCAAATAAATTTAAAACAAGGGTTAGACTTCTCGTATCACACCTAGGCGAACCGTGTTCGATCCCAGAATTTTTTTTGCATGAGAGAAACGCGAGGCACATTGTCATTGGCAGGCGGGTTTTCTCGAGGAGCTCACATTTCCCCTCGTCTTCACACTCCGTCGCTGGTCCACACTCACCTCATCCGGAGGGCGACATGCATGTCTCGCCTTCACCCTGATCTTCTCATACACAATGCGACACTGCCATAAGGCGGGAGAACGTTGTGGATTTTAATTGTCATTAATATACCATGCATGCTTGGAAAAAAATGTATTATGTTCGCCTTTACACATGATAAAGGAGTGTACCAGAAGTTAACCGCTAATTTGACACGAGCCTCTTTCCTATACTTAATTATTTATGCCGTACCTTAAAACGTGGTGCTTATATTTTATAGCTTACATCTCAAAAGTTGAAGTTTTAGAAGAGATTTTTAATTGTTTGTTGCAATGGGAGTATAAAATTTGAATTTATTGGTTTGTGGATATCGCCACTGCTCATGTTTTGATGATCAAACTTGTGTTGAATGACAAATTTAAAAAAAAAAAAATTTTTTGTACTTTGTCATTCAACACAAGTTTGATCATCAAAACATGAGCAGTGGCGATGTCCACAAACCAATAAATGCAAATTGAAGTTTTAGGTCTCAATGAAATACATATGCTATAGATTAATACATGGTTACAGCATAAACTTATTTAAAAGGTTGTTACTTCACTATGAAAAGCTTATATTTTCTTTCGAGATTTATCATTACAAAAAATTTTTTTTAACAAAAATTTATTTAAAAAGATTTTAGGCTCTCATTATACGTAGACGTTCTTACAGAAACAGCCAGTTTAACCTTGAAACAACAAGCGGTAGCGAAGTGCACTGACCTTGTCTGTGCACCAGGTGTAAGTTTCCAGTGTAAGTCTTGTATGGAAGAAGACACGTGTAATCCCAGAGTGGCGGGCCGGTATCTCAACCCGGCACTGTTTACTCGGCCGATAACGAAGACAAACCTTCCTGCCAGGACTGTCTATACTCCTCCTTGGAGATACGTGACACCTCGACTTTTATCCCGTCTGTACTCGATTCAATCGTCGTACGATTGAAGAAATACTCTTGTGGGACCGCGGTAAGTCCACGGCGAAGTTCTCAACAGCGCGTCGCGAAGTCGTGGTACAAGCTGAGAGTCGTCGGTCACCGTAGTAGCACGCTCTACGCACTAACACACACGCACCACTCTGACCGTGCTCACGCGCCGGCTTTCCCGCGCACACTGCTCTCTGCTGGCCACGAGAGCCGAACTACTCTCTGGAGTGTCTTCCTCCCCTACAAGCCTGCTTCACTTCCCCTCCCCTCCAGTGCCACCTCTCCCAGTCCTACCATCCAGTCACTGTGCCACATCCATGCCCATATAGCTCCAGTGTGGAGTCATTGGCAGGGGCTTGTTCTACAAATATACATATAATATGTAACTTAATGTTTGTGTTTTCACCTTCTATGAATAAGTCAGTGAGAGAATTTGGTCAGTGCTTAACATCGAGGTCTTCAGGGCTGGTGAGGGGTGACATGGATGAGTATGGAGCGGCACCGGAATGAAAGGGTGGGGGAAACGAGAGAGCCCCAAGAAAACCCACCGACCAACGGCTTCGTCCGGCACGATTCCCACATGCGTAAATCCGAGGACCGACCCCGCCGGGAATCGAATCCGGATAGTCTTGGTGGGAGGCAAAACTACTTAATTGGCAAAATATACCGTTTCCCCCTTTACAGCCAGGTGGTCTTTGGCAATTATGCATTCCAGTTGTTAAAACGTGACAAGCAGTACATCGGGGAAAATATCTTCCAATAACAAACGACGATACGAAGAAATTAAATTGAATGTGGAATTTTAAAGATTTACATGTGATGGTCGACCTCTCTGTATGATTTGCGGAAATATGTTAACCAAAAGTTGCGTGATTCCTGTTAAACTGCGGTGTCATAACGAGGGAAACCTCCCGACTTGAAAACAAACCGTCTGACTTTCTCAAGACGAAGTGTAACGAATATTTTGCTCTACAGAAAATAACGACAACACATAAACCAATAATCATCATGTACTAGGAAGTATCGTACCTAATATGTAGAGATGACTGTACATCGCGAAAATTATTTGTGTCAACATACCCTTGAAAACACCGTGGTTTCTTGCGACAAGTATATGATTGGTGTTATAAGTCCGACACGACGTAGCTGTCTGCAGACCAATAACAGACATCAAATATTACAATAGCAGGATTCTTATTGGCTCAGTCAAATAGGGTAACACGAAAGCCAGTAATCTCTTCATAAGCTTAACGTACGTTGAAAGTCAGCAAAAAGTCAAGTTTTCCCGCTCATCTCCACTAATATATTACCGAGTAACTTTTTTGTATGGAGGTAATGCCAATGTACAATCGATATTTTCATGTGTTTGCTTGATGAAAAAGCTATTCAGTTATAGTCCCTAACATTCCTTTCTCTAATAACTCTGTTGCAAGACGAATAAGTGACGTGGCTGGTGACGTGAAAGAGGCGCATAAAGTCATCCAAATTCGCACTTTAAATGGATGAATGGAATGTCGTTGTTGCGATGACGGTTTTAATAACATTTTTACGTAATGTTTACTTACAAATTCATCAGTAGGACCTAATTTTCTGCAGACCACTACCAGCCAAGAAGTGAAATTTTCAGTCTTTTGGATGAGTTCGTCTAGTCACAGGAAATGCCATTGGAAAACTATGCACTAATGGGGCAAAGACATTGAAGAGTCCCACAGATGGAGACTAAAATATAATGCCCTTTTATTGTAATTCCTAAACACGTGCTTTATTGCATTTCACGTTGCAGTTAAGTAGTTATAACATTGATAAAGCATGTTCTTGGTGGTATTTCTTAGAAATAAAATATTGGGTTTGGTTTTTGTGAACAACGGAAACCACGACTTCTTCATTTGTATGTTGGTTTATTAGCTAAACATTGACTAAAATATTGATAGCCCGTGTTTTGCTGGATATAAACTTTATTAACGTCGAAAATGCCTCGATGTAATATTTTTTTCTCATATATATTTGACACTGGTCTACGAAAAAAAATTACCAACCCAACAAATTATGCAATTATGTGTTAATCACAAAAAAAATCATCTGTTACAGGTAAAAAGGTGTTATAATAGCTCTTGGATACTAATTTGAACGTATTGACTCATTTCTTTACGTCGGTAAGTTTTCAGTGATTGAAATAAAAAGTAGGATCGTGATTTTCATATTCTATAAAGTAAAACTATGTGTACAATAAATTACAATTGAAGTCAATTAAAATAACAGTAAATTGTTAAGACGAATTTTGTTCGTAGCCAACTGTAACCAGGTGTCCGCTTGTATCTGCCTGCGAACTGGAGACTTGGAATGTATAGTGTAGACTAACATTTCGGCCACCAATGTGTTACCACGGCTACAGTTGGTTACTTAGTTTTAATTACTGTACAACATAAACAATTATTAGCTTTATAATTAACATAAATGAACGTGTTAGTTTTGTGTGGCCATAGCTTTAAAAATCTATTTTTTTCCCCGTCAAGTTAGTATAGTGGGAGTGATGTTACCCTGTAAACTGTAGTTAAAATAACACAAAATTAAAATTTTGTAGATGTCATGTGACAAAATTTTGTACAGTGAAAGATCGTGCTCATAATATTTATCTTTTTAAGGACTACTTAGCTTCTCAGGATTGCATTACCACTAATAAATTGACTTTATGGAATACTCAAAATCACTATTTCCACTCGCAATTTATGAGCAATCACTCCATAAAATTAACGCACTCTATCAAGACTGGTCATGTTTGAAGTTCTGGACAACAAACATTTATACTCGTGTGTGTGCATAATGATTTAGTGTTGTTAACACTGGCGTTTGCTGCTTAAACACTACGTAAAATTATCCAACTTAAAATTACGAAATACTGCGAAGTGCAGACCTAATGTTGATGTCACAGACACTGCTGGTGATGGAGTTAAGTATATTGTGTCGAACGTTCAGCAAACAGACAAACTGTTCGCAGTCTTGCAATACCTTTCATTTTGTCATTGAGTGTGTTAAGCATCGTCACCTTGTACTAACTGTGATTAGAAACCTACTTGTAAATATTTCCTGTTTCATCATTTGTACTTAAAACCCTCAGATATGTTTTATCATTAGGACAAACATTTTTTCTTTAAACCACTTCATTATTATTTTTTTTTAATGTCTCTCCAAGACCGTGTACAACTTTTGCTACCCCTCACGAAAAATATTTTAAAATCATCAACACGAAAATATGTTCTTTGTCAATATATATGTACTTAAGTAATGCTTGTAAAACATTATATGTTTTTAAATTAAAGTCCGGATTAGTAAGGGATGTTATTTTTTTTCGCATGAATACAGTAAATAATTACAGCAACTCATGTCAGAAAAGCACATTTATAACACACTGCAACACATTTAGCACCAGGTAGGTACGTATCTTATTGTCTGGTAGCCTCTCAAAAAATTATATTAATCTTGTAATAACATATTGGATACAGTTTAATACCAACATTAATTTATCCTATATTAACTGTACACTTAGTTGTGTGCGTATTTTGTATTTATAAGGTTCTACAAGTACCGTTGTTATCTTATTAAATCAAACAAATGTAATTTATAGTGTAATACGAATGACAGTTGAGGTGATAATTCCAGTTTCACACTTATATATATATATATATATATATATATATATATATATATATATATATATATATATATATATATATCACTGGCGTGAGCAGACATAAAGTTTAGGTAGGGCCTAGACTGTTTGGGGGCCCCAAAATGCACCCATCCCCGAAATTCACCCATCCTCCCTATTAAGTCCGGGGATGCTTCCCCGAGAAAATTTGGATTTTAAGATGCAAAATGAAGCAATTTTAGTAGTTTTCCTGGTAGAAGTACAAACAATTTGTTTTTAAGACAGAACTTGGTAGGGGTAACATAACGACAAAGATCGGCGTAGAACACTTTCCCTTTTAAACAGAGAGTACAGTTGCCCTCCCCTCCCACGGAAATTTATGGTTAAATGGTGCCCTAAGCTTTGAAAACAAAAATAGTCATTACTAGAGTATTATGACAAGGCCTCGTGCACCACAAATTGACGAAGAAAAAAATTAAGGAATAATGTGTTAATGTGTCCAAAAATGCATTTGTGTGGAATGTAATCTCGAAGTTGGGACATTAAAAAACAAAACCACCACACATACATATCATTCAGAGGCTTATGTTTTACTGATTAAATTGAATAGTTTTCAGGAATATTAATCTCTCTTTTACCCTTAATGATTAAGTTAAATTTTAATTAAAATGTATGGTTTAGTTAATAAGTTTTATTTTTTAAATGTGATAACTACGTAATTCGAGGTCACTATGTTTTCAGCCTAATTTTAAATCTAAGTACTTGTTTAATTCCGTTACAAAAGATTTGACAATTAAAAACCAAATACATAATATCATGCACAAGTAAGTTCAGAACGATTTGAATAGCGAGAAACACGCATCAAATTAGGCCAACAAAATTAAAAATGCAA